>JAMKCH010012996.1:0-26584 GCA_023653785.1 Ophioderma brevispina
ACAAAAGTGAAATATTCTGATATATTGTGATATTAAAACCACAAAGGTCACAGGCTGGTCAAACAGGGTGCAGGCAATGGGATTCAGCTCCGGCATGTTTTTTTTTTAATGTTAAGGACCAATAAATGTCGCTGCAGTCATTTTATTATAAAATTGTGTTTACCCATAAAGGCTGTGATTTGGTCTTAATCATTTCAGATGAGGGCTAATGTATCATGTACCATGCAAAAATATCAAGTTTGAAAAATATTGAGGATGCACTATTTTTCAAATGTGCCAGTGTCTCTTCAATGAACAAATTTTATTGGGGTTCCTCTCGTGAAAGTTTGGGCAAAATCCCTGAAGTGTTTGAGCACAGACAACCTTGGTAGAAAATAAGCACATTGCAAGTACAGTACTTACAATGTACTTATTTCCGGCATTCCAAACCTCAATATTTGGAACAAGTAAGTACGTACATCTTAAGCACAATGTAAGAACAGAGAAAATAAGTACAACCCAAGTACAATGTGTGCTTACATTGTGCTTACACTGTGCATGCAGTGTGCTTAATTTGTACTTGTTTTGTCCAAGTACATATGTGTTATGATTGTGCTTGCCAAGTAAGTACATTTTAAGCACAATACAAGTACATAAAAAACATTCATGTATTCTAAAACCAAGTACCATGCAAGTACATTTTGCACACAATGTCCAATGTCCACTCAAAATATATACTTACACTGTACTTGAAATGTACTTGCTGTTGTTCCAAATATCAAGGTTTGGAATGTGTCTTAGCAAGTACTTTTTAAGCACACTCAAGAAATCTACTTACATTGTGCTTGCAATGTGCTTGCTGCTGTTTAAGTACAATGCAAGTACATTTTGTATACAATGAAATAGCCATTCAAAATATGTACTTACACTGTACTTGAGTGCTTGCAGTTGTTCCAAATATTGAGGTTTGGTATGTGTCTTAGCAAGCAAGTACTTTTTAAGCACACTCAAGAAATGTACTTACATTGTGCTTGCAATGTGCTTGCTGCTGTTCCAAATATCGAGGTTTGCAGGGTAGGGCGGCCAAGAAATTCAAATTTCAGACGTCGCCATTGGATGGGTGATGGTGTCAAATTCGGCAGAATAATCAAGCAAAATCAAAACTTCTTCATTGCGTTTGTCTAACGCCAAAAGCAGATCATTCACTACACGAAACATGGCTGTTTCAGTTGAATGGAACTGGCGATATCCTGATTGCATATCAGAATAAAGGTCATTTTTATGCAGATAGACTTTCAGTTGAGATGAGACTGCTTTCTCGAGATCTAAAGTATCTTAAATAAACATCAGGTTCGCAATGGGCCGATAATTTTTCAGATCATTAACATCAGAACCCTGTTTTTTTGCTAAGTGTGCAGGCACAATGCCCATCTCTTCCTCAGCTAACTCCTCCCTTTCCTCAGCAAAAGAGAGGTTGAGAACATCTTTTGGGGCTGCTGCCCCGATGGGACCGAGTGACAGATCCTCCCACTACATGTGGCCTGGCCCCTCTTTAAGTAAACCTTCTACCTTAGCATCCTCGGTTGGCAGGATATCTACCTCCATGGCATTATCTACATGTAGGGGTGGAGCAACATTGCCCACACCAGCGTCTGGGACGGGGCTGGACGAGTTGGCCGTGGGGTGCTGCCTGTGCTGGTGTTGATTCATGAACCTAAGTGGAGGGGTACGTTGGTCTTATCCATGCATAGCAGTGGGGGGGGGGGTTGTTCGGGTTCAGAAGACATTTTACGCTTGTGGTTCATCATTTTCTTGAAGTAGCAATTGTCCCAAGGAAAGTAAGAGCAAACATACTTTCACCTATGTTTGTTGGCTAGGTGGCGGGACAATTCCCTCTTGTCATTGGTGGTGGAAGTGCATCCAAATTCATAATCACTTCAACAGCGGCTGCCATGGAAATGGGACAATGCGCAGTTCTCTGTGCTTGGGCATTGTCTGTAAAAGAAGGAAGGGGAGGGGTAATTATGGCACAAGTATACAATGCACTCTTTTTTCTCTTACAGAGACATCAGACCATTTCCAGAGAGAAGCGCCCTCAATTTTTTTAACCCAGTTTGCATATTTGGATTTTGGAATGCTTACCAATGTATTAGAGTGAATAAGCCAAATTCGCCGTCTTTATGTAATAAGATGATGATTTAGTAATTTCTGTTGTGCACGACAGAAATTCAAAGCATAGTTTCCTATACGGACAATTAAAATAGCAGGCAAGTTCAAAACAAGGTTTGCGATTTTCTTTCGTGCTTGTTTGTCCAATAAACCTTCAAAACGTTCTCGGTAGGTGGTCTACAGCCGAACAAGTGCAATTTGAGAGAAATTTATATCAAAATCTCCTGTCACTTTAATCGATACTGCACACATGACTCTGTACAAATTCATAACCCAAGATTACTTCTAAACTGATATCTGTTGTGTGATTTCATTTTTGTTAATCTCGAGAGTGAACTGACGTTTTCCTAAACTTAAGCTTTTTTCTATCTGCTAATGTTATTTCTACATTTCCCAGGTAAAATACAAGTACATTTGAAATGTGGTTACATTGTACTTATAGTGTGCTTATTGTGTACTTATTTGGTAAGAAGCACAAAGTAAGTACATTCTGGATGTACTTGAAATGTACCTATTTCTATCTTTATCAAGTTTCTTACTTTGTGCTTGCTATGTACTTATCTGGGACTTAGACAAAATTTTCATGAAAATGTATATGAAATGTGCTTACAATGTACTTACTTTGTGCTTACAATGTACTTATCATGGACTTAGTTTTTCCCTTAACCACTAGGATGTACTTGCAATGTGCTTATTTTTTACTTAGATTTTCCTGAAGCAACAGGGTGCACTTGTAATGTGCTTACTTTAGAATTAAAGTTTTACCCAAGGGGTTCACGATGTACTTGCAATGTGCTTACTTTTATATTGGTATTTCAGTGTATTGGAGATATGTGCTTAAAGGCTGACTCAGAGATTTCGAAATATACTAATTTTTTGTGTAGTAATTAAAAGTAGTCAACTAGAACTAAAGATACTCACCTAAAATGCTCAATTCCAAAGTTCGAGATGAATCGGATATTTTGTTTTCATGCAGTACACATTTATGTACAGTATAACAGTGCATAGGATACCTTGTATAACAACATTTCCAGATCCGGAATGTTTAAACAAAATTGTGATTTTCTATTTGAAGTACTTCGATTTGAGCTTAGTTATTTCACACAGTGATTATTATATGGACAAGCATTATGTATATCCAAAAACACAATTTGGAAATTGAGGGCGCCCTCCCCAGGAAATCTCTGAGTCAGCCTTTAAATTGTGCTTACATTTATGGTCACATGACAAGGTCATATGGCTAGGTCAACTGCCATTTTAACATTTGCTGTAGACGTGGCAGTTACAAGGTTTGATGCATGGGGTGAGTTGACAATATAGCAAGTGAGTTTTGGTGCTAAACATCAGTACAGGTTAACAATCATACTGTAATAATTCTCTGTTGTGTAGTCTTCCTTTCAGTCATATTGCACCTTTACAACGTATACAGAACTCAGTAGCGAGACTTATCACTCTGACAAACCAATATGATGACATTTCGCCTGTTCTGAACACTGGCTAAAAGTTAAAGACTGCATCTGTTTCAAATTACCTTTAAGATATGAAATGGTATGGCTCCCAAGTACCTCAAGGAACTTATCTCGGATTATAATCCAAGTATTTCTCTGCGCTCATCATCGAAAGATCTTCTTAGTGCGGGTCCTTGAAGTAAGACTATGGGTACCGGTCTTTTGCCATTGCAGAAGAAGGAAAAAGGGTGTTAGAGAGAGTATGACCTCTATTGACCCTACGTGACCACTATGGTCTAACTGTGAACACCCTATCAGAGGGTTGGGTCAGGGATTCTTGTGACCGAATCTAGTTGCAATTGGGAGAATAAGTATTTTGAAAACTTGAAAAGTGTTGGAAAGAAAGAAGAAAGAAACAGAACTCAAAACCTTAGGTGTGAACGCCTAAAGTAATTAGGCGTGAATTATTTATAAGAATTTATAACCTTGCTTTTAAACAAAAGGGGAGGGGGTCCTTCCAGGGGCTGGGGGAAATATTAGCCCTTGGGAAAATATTAGCCTCTATGTTAGTTGGGTCATTTGGAGCAATTCCGTGACCTTGGAGAGTAGAGCATCTTCTCTCAATTGATTTGGCTCCTATGAAGGTTAATGAACAAACTTAGCGGGGTGCCCCTTGTGAAAGTGTGGGCGGAATCCAGGCGTGGGGAAAATTCATAATACAGGGATCAAAAATGAAAAATGTTTGGATTGCTGTAAAAAGGTAACCGAAATGTTCGTCTTGTTACAATGATTAAATGTATAGTGTGTACTACCTACAAAGCAAGGTTATGGATGTTTAAGACAAAAATAGTCAAAGGTCATCACCCAAAGGTTAAATCTTTAATATTTTGCACTGATTTCTTTAAAAATGGTCTCAAACAGGCATTGCAACAAAAGTAGTACTCTTTTGTATTTGGGTGTTGAGATAAATGACAATGCCATTGACCTCTATATTGATCTCTAAATTTTAAAAATATGTTAGTGCAAAATATCCTCGTTGCAGTCTTTGAGGAAAGATTCAAAATTTGAGCTCATTTTTTAAAGAAATTGGAGCAATATTAAAGATTTAACCTTTGGTGATGACCTTTGACGATTTATGTCTTTAATATATCTCCATAACCAAACTTTTTTAGAATGTTTGGTATGGAGATAAAAGACAAAAGTTATAGTTTATACTACTTAAAAGTAGTATATAAACTATCTTGTTTTAATCCTTGTAACAAGACGGACACCTTGGGTACTTTTACAGCAATCCAAGCATTTTTTCCCCTCCTGAATTCCGCCCACACTTTTACGAGGGGCACCCCGCTAAATTTGTTTATTAACCTTCGCAGAAGACAAATCCATTGAGAAATGATCATGCTCTGCTCTCCACGGTCATGTAATCGCTCCAAATGACCCAACTGTGTTGCTTTTTCACAAAAGCGAGAGCTAGTCCAGGCATGCAGCAATGGAATCTAGTATAACATATGTGTGTCCATGTAAACTTCAGCCTGGACTTAACTCTGCTGTAAAAAAGAGTTCACCATTAAAATATAAAAGTGTATTCAAGCGTAGTTGCTGCATCTTCAATATCACAACTTCATTATCAATGGTTGTTCTTAAACCAATTAAATAGTCCTGATGTGTCCGTTTGTTGTTTTTAATTCATCTCTGATCATGCGAACTTGCGAAGTCGAAGAATAGTGACCCAGGAGCCGGCCCAGGAGAGAATACAAGCATCAAGTTTAGGTGGAGTCGTGTAGCAGTATCACTCCTGGGAATGTAAGGAGGAAGGGGGGGGGGGAGGAACAGAAAAAAAATGAAAAAGATTCATATGAAAAGAGATTTCATTTTATTCTGGTAATTACAATACACTAATCATATTATAACAATAATCCCATAACTGCATTGTTTTGAACTTTTTTGAAAAAACTTTTGAAAATATGGATCTAACAAGAAAAATAACTCTACCTCCCTTTTTTGCAGTGATCATCAGGTTGGTCAAAAAGGATGTTAGGGATATATTAACAATGAAATCAAAATGTGTTACATCATGGGGGGTTTTAATATTGATCAACAGGCCCATTCATGACTATATAAACCTCTTAGTTATGTCACGAGCGTCGTCTGCTGTCAGAGCAGTCAAGCGCCCTCCTGTGTGGGTATACCGGGCTAGAGAATGATGGGTAGCTGTAGTAGATGAGCCAGACCATCAGAAGTAGCCTTATTGGTATCACCTGGGGGCAAAGAGGCACTGATACCAGGGGTTCCTAACACTATGACGTACACAAAAATGTATGATGGCCATTCTTTAGGGGTAGCTTAAGCGAGCTAGGGGCTCGTAAAAGATTATACAGGGGTCAAAATTGAAAAGTGGTCCAATGTTGTTGAATTGCATACCAAATTGTTCGTATGATCACAAGGAGTAAAAAAATGTATAGTTGTTCTATCTCCGACTTACCCCTATGGAGTTATAAGCTGAAAACCGTTATTATAGGTCAAAGGTTAAATTTAGGGTTACAGGGGTCAAATATTAAAAAACGCTTCAATTTCAGTGGAAATGGTCTCATATTATTTGTAATGTAATCACAAGTAAAATAAGGTATAGTTTGGACAATGTACAATGTATAGTTACCAAGTTACACCCAACAACCCCTATACCCCTACGAGGTATAGGGGTAGTACTAATGAGGTGCGTAACTTGTTAATTTCACATTGCAGATGGTCAAAATATAATGACAGCCTTCACGATCAAATGCAACAAACTTATCACCTGCAGAAAAATAAAACTAATTGGCGTCTAATATTTGTTTCGTCTCTTCTTATTCTTTAATTTTAATTACAGCAACAAAAATATTTTTTGGGATGACCGCTTCTGGCCTCTTTTGGCCCTTTGGTTATCTCCTCCACACCATTGAATTTTTGTGTGTATGTTATGTAACTATCTGATTTTTTAATGCATGTATATTTTTCATGTTCATACTGTCAATATCAGTGGAAATAAAGTTGTCTTGTAGTTGCCTTGAAGTATTTAAACAACGTTACTGAAAATGGTTACAACTTATTGCCAAATATACAAAAAATATTTTTAAGGAGCCCCCCCCCCCCCCGGGGGGGTTTCAAGTTGGTTTTGGTAGGGACGTGCCTCCGAGAGTCTGGAAGTAGGACCCATAGCTATACCATTTTTTGCCAAAAAAGTACCCATAACTATACCAGAGATGCAATTTTTGGCCAAATTTGCCATTTTTCCTCAAACTTTGCCATTTTAAGCAAAATTTTGACAATTTTGGCTTCAGATTGAGGAATTTTGACTAATTTTCCAACGATTTTAAGAAAATTTTGGCTTCCAATTGAAAAAATTTGAATAATTTTCCAATAAATGTGAGAAAATTTTTGAAAAAACAACCCATTGCTATATCAAAGTTGGCATGAAAAAAGGGGTCATTGATATACCAGAAGGCTGAAAATGAGACCGATGCGATGTCTGTGGCACGTCCTTGTATGGTCATTTGTGTTGAGACCCCCCGGAAGAAGCCGTTTTGGTGAGTATTATATGTCATAAATTTAAAAATTATCGCACTCAAATAAAAGCTCTTCAATATATATGTTGAAATCAAAATAATTTATACTTGAAGGTAATATTTAGAAATTTGTGTCAAGTATTTGTTGAAGATATTCACGTTTTTCTCTGCCATATTGATTGAAGTCATGTTCCAACTTTATAAGTATCAGAAATACATTTATTGTGTCTAACATCATAATCTAAGTACTCATGTTTATTTTTTAAGCGCAGGTATTTGCTGTTATAGGGCATATTTTAAAGTTATTAGATTGGCTTCCATTTTGAATTTGAAGTATGACTTAATGTTATAAGTGCCATGCACTTGTTCATTAAATCCTATAGTATATCTAGTAACTCCATAGTTTGAAAATATAGGATTGAATAGATAATTATCATTTATGGCGACGCCACCTTGGATTTCTCAAAATGCCCAAGGATGCTAAGGTGGCACCCGGCAGATTCTTATTCTACACACCCTAATCTATCATTTTCAGCCAAAAATTTTGTATATACTCAACTTTACGGTCAGGCCATAACTTGGACCATATCTCTCCGACTAAAGGTGTTAAACCTTTTCTGTAGTGGGAGGTAAACGAACTCCTTAAATAAGGCCCCTATGATATTCTGCTCCTGCTCTATAAATAGGCCATGAGGCCAAAGCGAAAAAGATGCTCGGATAAGGACCAAGGTGGCGCACCCCTGGGAAGTACATAATTCTTCCAAAATAATTTTCCTAAAATTATATAAATCAGTTCTACGCGCGTTCTCGCTTCTAGTATATGCACATTCTCGAGAAAATGAATTAAATGTCATCTCAATTTATGCCCTGAATATCAGTGACTGCGGGGTGTACACCATGATTCATTGACTCCAGCAAATAATGGGGGCTATTGATAAGTAAATCCGCTCGGTATGTAGAAGACCAAACACTTCACAGATTCCTTTTTCACCTGGAACTGCAGAGCCATTGTTATTATCCATGCAACTGAAAAGATTGCAGGTGTTATACCATCACCCCGATTTAGATTAAGTTATTTTCCATGACGTGGAACACAAATTACCCGTCCTCTTCCACGAATGAATAAAGTTAGAGGTTCCACTGTGTGTTCAATTTTCTTTGACCTTATATTTCATCCTTTATTCGAAAGGGAAACGAAGGTGAACAAAGCTTATGAGAAAAAAATTGTTTGGCAAACTGTGACCTAACATCTTTGTGCAGAACCAAACCCGTAACTTGCCGCGTAACCCCATTTCTATGCAATTTATTGCGTTTAGGCGACGAAAATAAAAAACCCTATTTTACGGGCCCGACCGTTTTTCCAAAAATCATGTAAAATCAGCCTGTTTTTAGCCCAAATTTATCAATTTTGGCATTTTTTTAGAAAATTTGTAAAAATTTTTCATTTTTCTCTTGATTTTTCAGATATTTGGGCTATTTTAGGCCAATTTTGAGCTCCAGAAAAGAAAAAAAAGAAAAAATTCGCCCGACCGACCGACCCTACTCGAAAGGTCCGCTCGCCCGTAAAACAGGGTTTTCTTTTTTCGTCGCCTTATAGCAGAAATCAAAAATCATTCACCTATATGAAATGCAGATGAACAAACTTTTAATTGAATAGAAAAGAGGTCCTATATTAATATGATTAAGTTATGGGTGTTGGTTCTGCACCAAGATGTTAGGTCATAGCTTGCTAATTAAAATTTCGTTCATGATTTTTGCTCATCTTCGTTTCCTTTTTGAATAAATGATGAAATATACGATCAAAGTTATTATACTCCCAACAGAAGTTTGAGTTTTATTTTTTCGTGAATGAGGCTGTCGCTCAATCTAAATCGGACGGTGAAAACAATTCAAAAGCTTTTAACGTCATGGACAATGACATTGGCTTTGCAGTTCCAGAGAATCTGATGTCCGTTGTCCTATTCATCCTATTCATAACGGGCGGATTTACTTATCAATAGCACCACTATTTGCTGGAGTCAATGGAACGTGGTGTACATCCCTTGATCACTGATATTCAGGGAAAAAAGGAAATGACATTTAATTCATTTTCAAGAAAATGTGCACATACTTGTGAGAACAAGCGTAGGACTGATTTTGATAATTTTAGACAATTTATTTTAGCAAAATTATGTACTTGTTAGGGGTGCGTCACCTTTGTAAACGCTATGAGATCTTGCCCGCTAGCCTAAAAGCATACACAAGTTAAAGTGACAGGAGGAGATATTTTTAGGATACGAATTTCTCTCAAATTGCACAGGATCGATTGTAGACCACCTACCAAGAACGTTCCGAAGGTTTATTGGACAAACAAGTACAAAAGAAAACAGCAAACCTTGTTTTGAACTTGCCTGACTATCGTAATTGTCCCCATAGAACACCGTGCTTTGACCTTCTGTCGTGCACGACAGAAAGTACTAAATCATCATATTATTACATAAAGACGGCGTATTCGGCTTATTCACTTCAGGTGTGATCTAATACATGGGAAAACATTCCAAATATGCAAAAAACCTGGGTTCGAACAAAATTGGGGGCGCTTCTTTCTGGAAATCTCCTCATGTCTCTTTAAATGATTGTTTTACGCCTTTGAGTACACTTTCAAAGCCTTGTTCGACGTTCTGTTTAAGTCCTTTTTACAAAATGCCAGCCGTTCCTTCAACTTGAGTGCCTTGAAGATCAACACATCACTGTGCCCTTCTTCTGGTCAAGAGCACGGCATTTGCCGACTGCCTTGTCCTCTTTAATTCAGCAAATGCCGCTGCTATCTTTCTCCTTAACTGTTGCAGTGATGGTAAGGGTCCAGGTTGATACGAAGACTCTTGATATACTTCACAGGAAAAGTCAAGAGAGGTCAATTAGGTGACAATAATCTTAAGTATAGGCTTTTTCAAGCTCCATCACCGTGGAGTTTAATTGAAAATGGGTTATTCAAAGATCAGTAAAAAGTCTTGAAGTTATGAAACATTATTCAGTATATGGCGATTTTCAAAAACGTGCATTTTGAGGTAAGGCATGTGCAACCAAAAAAATTGTCACAAAAATATGGTATGTTTTATGTTTTACATATTTAGCTAAGATACCTTTTACTAATTTATTCTAAATATACATTTAATTGACAACCATAAAATCATTCCATGGCTAAATTAATAGTATTTTTGATGTAAAACTCAAAACGCATTCACGTAATAAACGATAATGTAATACAAAATAACGTCGTACATTTGACAATTTTTCACAGATCTCCGCATTGCACTAATGTATTTGAATTTAGAAAGCTTTTTATCATTTTCGTGGTCGAAATGAGTGTCTATGCCACTCTCTTGATCATTAGTTAAATAAGCTTGTTTTGGTTGCTGGGAAATGTGGATAACGTAATACACTTCTCAAAGGTCGCATTTTAAAAAGGTTTTTTATAGTCATTGTGAGCTGAAGAAAACAACACTATTTCCAACTGCCACATTATGTTTACCTTGAAAATAAGAGATCACACTCATTGCTTAGTAGAAAGTTTTAAAATTTTAAACCACCTTAGGCACTGCTTTGTGAAGGATAACGTAATGACCATGTTTTCACAGACATTGTTTGTATTTCAAATATAAAAATAAATTGAGAATACAAGGAAAAACATCGTTACATATTTTCTACACATTTTTGGCCACAAGAAACATTGATAATTGGAAGAATACCAGCCCTTAGTATTTTTTGTCATTTTTTTAAAAATATTTTGATGTTGTGTTTCCGATAATCAATTTTCTCCTATTTTCCGGATGTTTGAAGGCAAATATCAGTCTCATAGACAAGAAAAACGGAAAGGCAACATATGGGCCCCAATCCAAGGGGGTGAAGCCCCATTCAAAACCAGTCGTGCGTGCTGGGCGCTGACCTTTTTGTGAATATTGTCACGGATAATTTTAGTATTTGGTGCTTGAAATATTACACCACATATGTCAATTCGATACAAACAACACAATCCGGCAAAATATCAGTGTTGTTGGATGTTGGGTGCTATTGGGTGGATACATTTTGTCCTACCCATGCCACACAACGAATGAACTGACACGTCATCGTGTCTTGATTTAAATAAACCAGCCTCACTGAATACATCTTTTCACCTAAGCGCGCCTAAGCACCTAAGGCGGGTGAGTATCTGAGGACAATGATCCATGTACACTATTATTATAACACCTGGCCACCTCTCACACATCAATTTGTATCACTATAACTGAACCGATTAGTGGATATGCATAGCGGCACCCACAGTCTGTGGAAGAAGCGGAGGCCACCATTGCTTTCTATTGTTGTACTCTATGTTTTCCTTTGTGGTCGGCAAACATGCGAGACGATGATTTCTAAAGATGACGTAACGTTTTGGCTCTCTATCTATATAGAACGTCTTGCCCACATCCACCAGCTCAACGGCTCCCATCAAAATATGAACCGTTTTGTTCCAATAAAGCATTGTTTAAAAGTCTTATTTAGGCCATTCCAAATAGAATTAATGCTGCCTTAACCCACCACTATGCCAATTGCAACAACAGAATCTTCCAACAGAATTGTATTGAGACTACCTTAGAAAACCCATATCAAAGTCTACTAAAATTAAAGGAGTGCACATATATTTTTTAAGTTTTAAGGGGTCAGGTTATACAAGGGGTAAAAGATGAAAAGTATCAAAAAACACGTCGAAAAGTATGTGCCAACGTGTTCGTTACATTTCCAGGATTAAAAAAAAGTATCGTTTGCCCTATCTGCGGGTTGTAGTTCAATAGTTATGAGTCAAAATAGGTTCAAGGTCACAATGGGGTAAATTTTCAGATATATCCGTTCGTTATAAAAAATGGTGGCAAATCAAATTGGTTCGTCTAATGGTACAGAAACCCGACAATATACTGGTTGCACATCTATAATATTAGTTGCATACATTGGAACGCACAATGTGACTCGGGGGCTACAGGGTCTATGGGAGGTCACTAGTCCATACTCGGTAATTCTATATAGAAAGTTCAAACAAAGAATCATTATATTTAACTTTACTATTGGGGACAAATTTAAACTGGTATACTTTTAATATATTATTTTTTGAACATGTTATCACAGTGTAGTAACTAACACCAAAATTGTTTCTTTTCTGTCTGCAATTTGGTGTGGGGTCAAGTCATAAATTATTGACTCTATTAACCCAAAAGTTGAGTTGGAATTAGTATTCCTATTTCTGTGTGTACAGCCATCTTGTTCTGACGTGATACTTTTCAAGTTGATAGTGCTTAGTTTCGTTTGTTTACTCACTTGCTTGATTCTTTGTTGTTGGTTGTTAACTCACTGATTCATAGACCGGTCGAGTACAGATCGTCGAAACATGTTTCACTATACGGAATAAAGCCCAATTTCCTTGTAACATCACCCACCCACGTGTCGCAATTTTTTCCCGTCGAAAAATGGTGTTCCGACGGATGTATACAGTCGACTGTTCTGGAAGGTATGTTGGTTCATGAGTTCAGTGGTGGAGTTCACGTATGTTCTGGTACTTTTTTTTTGTACCAGTATTTCTTTGAGATACTGTGGTAGGAAGAACATTTACTAAACACCAAGGAATGTTCCCGCTGCTCTGGTTGCCTGCACATAAAGAGGAGCTCTTTTGAAATCAATATTATTACATCAGCACCCTCTCAGCATTAAACTATAAATTTATATTTAGAGCTGTATGGAGGTTGACGGTGGTAAAATGGGGCATGCATTTTTCTTTGCATTGCCGAAAAAATAGGATCAAGTTTGCATGGGACCGCCGCACTTGAGTATACTTTGTACTCTCTTTACATTTATTAACTTTAGATGGCCTCTACTCTTTAAACTTGGTGGGTTTTTACGGGAACGTTGGCCAACGTTTTTTTGGTAAATTTCTTTGATTTTTGTGAATATGATCGCTGTCAAGTGGTGTGTGTGTTGTGTGTGTGTGATTACTCCATACGTGATGTTTTGTTTAACTCTTAAGCTGTAAAGCAAAGTGGGTTGGAAGTTTATTGAACAATTTTCTTCCAATTACAATTTTTTTGAAGTCCATTGTTTCCGGTATATTCAGGTAATTGATATAATTGGACATAAAACTTTTAGTTTTTTTTGACATTTATATCTTCTTCAGTTACATCGAGAAGACGAAGAGTCAAGTATGTCACAGTGCAATACCATCTCTTGAACAAACTCACTGGCACAAGATGGGTGCTGCTCGCCCACATACCCTAAGATTGAAGGCACTCACCCTGTGCTACTCATGTGCAGAGTATGCCTGCCCTGTATGGGAAGTATCAACCATGCCTAAGAAGCTTGCTTCCGCGTTTAAATACCTCCTGCCATCTTATCAGAGGATGCCTCCGTCCAACACACCACCGGAAAACTTTATATCCTAGCGGAATTGCTCCACCAGACACGAAGCGTAGCGAGCATGCAAGAGCGTAGCTAATGTGAAGTACCCTATGACAGGCGCGATCCGGGGGGGGGGGACGTCTCCCCGGTAATTCTTGTCTGAATTGCTTGCAAAATCAGCCCATTTTGAGTTTGAGCTATTTTTGGGTTGGGCCAGTTACACACAAGCCTTTCAGAGCCCCCGTTAATATTTTTGACGTTTTCAAATCCTGTATCCCCCCCTTGCTATGTCTTGGATAGATACCTGCTGCCACCCTCCTTAAATCCAGAGAGAGATTCCTAAGGCAAAGTCCAACCCTTGAAAACAGTCTCTAAGGGGTCAAGAGAGTCGCCTTGTGGAAAGAAAGACTTGCATCAACCAAGTAACATCTATCGTTATTGAACCTGTGTAGCATCTACCACCTGGAACTGACTCCTCATGGGCTTAATGCATGCCTCAACAGATGTGAGAACCAGAACTGGCCGATCTAAGGTTTCCTTTTCAGAAGTGGGGCTATCTGGAAGCAGATCAGGATACTACCTGTGGTTTGTGGAACAGCACCACAGACAATGGAACAATCTCTTGGTCTGCTGCCCATTGCTGGAGCAACAATGCAAAAAACAAGGACCCTTGCGGTCATTTCAGTGAAGGCAGCCCAACGTTGTACCCATCTCTGGCTGGATCATCTTTGAGAACCACAGTGTTTTGGACACGCTAAGAAGAAGAAGTTACTGAGAACACTGTGCAAACAGTGTTTTATGAAACGTGGTGGGCAAATTAGTGTTTTTTTAGGGTTATTAACACATGTAAATCTCCTAATGCTTATGTTTCAATGTCTAACCAATCAAATTCAAATGCCTATTTTTGGTTTCTAAATTTAAAATCATGTGTTTAGATATAATGTGCTTAGATATTAAAGAGATATTTTACAATGTTGTATAATATTGTGTGGCAATATGTGCTTAGAAAGGTGTCTAATTTCTCGTCACTGTTTTGGCAGTGACCGTTACAATTAGAAAAACCACCGTTTATGTTACGATAACTTATAAATAATTGATAAAGATGACCACTCATCAATCCACACGCAAAACCTTTATATTGGTGAAAACACTTGTAAAAGCACGTAAAAGAACACTTAAAAGCCCCAACCCGGGCTAAAATAACTAAAATACTAAATTTGGCAATGGTCAAAAACCTGTATTCATGCATGGTTTTCCTGAAAAGTGGCTCTCTGCAAAATGGGACATAAAATTATTAATTTTACAATACCATAATGGCGCTATTGGCAGGAAAATTTGATTCATATATATGAAATACCTGTAAAATCTTATGCATACCACAATCTGTGCTTCACCCCATATCCTAGATCCAGATGACTCTTTTGTAAGAGATCATATTTATAATATACTTATTCCAATTGTGGCGCAAGAAAAAAAATTAAACGTCTACAACATGACTCACGCAAAAACCTTTCATTGGATCCTCGCCATTATCTGCATACCGAGCGGATTAACTTATCAATAGCCCCCATTATTTCTGAAGTGACGTCCAATGATTCATGGTGTACATCCCGCAGTCCCTGATTTCAGGGCATAAATTGAGAATGACAAACATTTTTTCAGGGAATGTGCACCACTAGTACGTGAGAACACAACAGTAGAACTGATTTCTATAATTTAGGTAAAAGCGAAGCGTAGTACATTATAAGTTTCCCAAATCCGACATTTTTTTCGTCCAAAATCCTGGATACGCAACTGATTCGGGTGAAAATTAATCTTTGGCCCGTCACTGCAGGAGAAATCTTTCAGTCCTTGCCCCCTTGACTAAAGTCATATCGATTGCCCTATTTTCACGCTTGTTCCCTGACTCAACGAGTACGGCCGGACTATCATTAACATCTTACTTTACAACCGGTGTAGAAGTAACCATTTCCGGCGTACCCATATTCCGGGAACAATGGTGAACAATAGGGTAATCGATTCAGTTTGACTCTTTTACTGCAACATTAGTTTCACGCTTATTATTCCGTTACTCGTCTATGGAGCCCCGGACTTAGGCCCCCCGCCGGACTATATCTGCTTTCACACCGGTAATTAACTTTGTCCGATGGACTAAGAAAAAATCCGCTAATCCCCGTTAAGCCGATACGCCGGTAGGAGCCATAGTCCGGGGCTCCATAGACGAGTAACGGAATAAAGCTCGAAACTAATGTTGCGTAAAGAGTCAACCTAATCGATTGTCCACCTATGTTCACCATTGTTTCCCCCGCCGGCTATGAGTACGCCGTACAATGGTTACTTCTAGTTTCTACCCCCCCCTCATGCCTATTGTACCCTATTGTAATCGTCTCCACATGCGGTCGGACATAAAGTCCACTTATTACCGTGTGGCAGGAGATTATGGTCGTCCGGCTCACACGTCCGGGAACAATAATGTGGATTTAAGTTATGGGTGTTGGTTCTGCACCAAGATTTAGGTCATATCTTGCCAATCAACATTCTCTTTCATGATTTGCTCATCTTCGTTTCCTTTTTGGGGGGGGGGGGGATTAAAATGATGAATACGACACAAAAGTTATTGAACTGCCAGCAGAAGTTTTATTTTTATTCTCTTCGTGAATGAAGTCGCCTTGTGCAGCTCAATCTAAATCGCGGGTGCGGTGAAAACAATTTAAAAGGTTTCACCAAGCTTTTAAACGTCATTGACAATAACAATGGCTTTTGCAGTCCCCAGAGAATGCTTGAGGGGAAGTCCGTTTTCCTATTCATAACAGGCCGATTTACATACTTATCAATAGCACATTATGCTGGATGCAATGGAACGTGGTGTACCCCATTGGTCACTGATATTCAGGGGACAAAAGGAGATGACATTTATTTCATTTTCAAGAATTGTGCACATACAGAAGTGAAACACGCGTAGCACTGATTTTGCTAATTTTAGACAATTGTATTTTAAGCAAATTATGTTACTTGTTACAGGGGTGCGTCACCTTGTAAACGCTATGATATCTGCCGCACTAGCCTACATCAAAGGAAGCTCAAATATTACTTATTCGGGTGAAATGTATTCCCTTGAAATCACCGCGAAAAGTTTTCAAAGAAATATAGATATTGTATTTATAATCTACTGTTTTCATACAGAGAAGATAGGTTCCCGTGATATTACTTTGCTATGGTTCTCATGAATATTTTGGGGGATTACAATTTGGGTGAAAATCACCGGATCATTTTAATAATATTGTCCAAAGAGCACTTTTTTTAGATATATGTTTTTTTAAAAACGAATACTTCAAGACATTTTTACTTGTTATGACCATTCATTTTTCAATGTAAATGGAACGACAACTTTGATGTTTCCTGATAATTACTGAAAACTACCAAAGATTTGGGCATTGGCATGTTTCCATTCATCCTGCTATTTAGATTGATTATGGGATACAGCGTGTCCCAAAAAATGCAATCCTCTACGATGGGTGCCTGTAATTTCAATTATTTAGCAATTTTGAAATTTTATGTTATAATTTATAAAATTATAAATTGATGCTTTTTTTTTTTATGTAAATTAAAATTAATCATAGAGTTTTTTTTTACTTTTTTTAATATTCATAATTAAAATTTGCACAATTTAAGTGGTTCCAAGTTTTACTGATGAATGCACACTCAAAGCATGCTTAACTATCCGTAGATGCTTTTTTATTTCTTTTTCTCTGTCTCTTTCTTTATATCCTTACCATTCTCTCTTTAGTTTTTCTCATTTTGAGCATTCGGCGCTACGGTGTTTGAAAAACTTAGTTTTATCAGCTTGATAAACCTCAGTTTAATCAAAGTGAAAAAAGTTCAAAAAAAACACAAAAAAAGTTTTCTCGTGCCGTGATCCATGCATTTTAAAAGCTTACTTTTTCAAGTGAAACTTAATTTATCAGAAAAAACATAAGTTTCTCTGTGATAAACTATGTTTTTTTTTTTGCACGCTGCATGCATAAAATATTTGATAAGTTTTCAAAAGTGATACACTTAGTTTTCAACAACCAGCCAAAAATGAGATTTATCACTAAAACGCATGTGTTTTTGCAGGCGCAATTGTTATGACGTCTCGCGTGGACAGCTAAGGTCAAAGGTACCTTTCAAACACAAATAAACGAGCCTTGTGCACAGTGATCTGAATTTTATATAATATCACAGTTTTAAAATGATCTTTGATTGTTTAGTTCAGAATTTGGACTGTTCAAACAAGCATTACATAAATCAAAATACACATTACACCATTATTTAATACTTATTGTTCCTCAACCATGTCCAGTATGTCGCACAGACCCGTTGGCAGTTCAACGATGATATGTCCTCACAGCGAAAACCTCAAAAATGACCGCATGCAAAGTCACGCTATAAATCCTCACGTAATATTCCATTGGAATCTTCTCGTCCTGACGAAACTTTTGTCCTGCAGTTCACGACAAAGTTACATAAGTCCCTCGACGACATAAATATTCCGCACAGTAACCAGTCCAAGGATAATCACACGATTTTATTGTCCACCATTTGGAATCCTATAGTGATTCCAGCACTTTCGGCTTCAAGACGAAAGTAGAATAATTACAGCACTCTGCTCACATGGAATTGAAATATAATAAATCCTGGCACAATACAGATCGCTATCATTGCAGATTAAAACAGCTCAACTTCTAGCTATTGTTACTAGTGGATGCTGCGGCGAGACTTGACGCAAATCTCAATTATATACTCTTCACACAGCTAGATTCCCCTTTCTAACAATAATCATACATCATCATCATGCATAAACATACCTAGCACCATCAAATCAGAGTTCACAAAAAATTACCTCATTTAATTTATATAGTTATGGGGGAATCCCCTGATCATGCAACATGTTTGATCTTAAAGCAAAAACAAGTTGACACAGTTCGTACTTTAATTCGGGGAAATTCCCCACTTCTGTCTAGTGGCACAACAGGTGCACCATGCAAAAAACAAACTAGGGATATTCCCCCTTTCTCCTCTTTTATAGTAAACAAGTAATTTTCCCGTGAGAATCTTTTCTCAAATAAATTGAGAAAATAAATTTTGAAAAGTTTATCAGAAGAATGGAGGACTATATAACACATGATCAAAATACTTAAAACTAGTTTATCTCAGAAAAACAGAGGTATCAAATGAAGCTCAGATATTTGATAAACTTAGTTTAATAAGTTGAAAAACTTAGTTGATCGCGTGCAATGCTCAAGACATTTGATAAACTTAGTTATCCGCTGATAAAAAACTAAGCTTAGTTCATCTGATGACCTCTAAAACTATGTTTTTGCACGCGCATGCAAAAAATATTTGAGAAAACTAGTTTAAGTGATAAACTTAGTTTTTACAGAAAAAACTAGCGTTGAAACAGAGTTTAAAAAACTGATTAGACTTAGTTTTTCTCGCGCAATGCTCAAGATAGTTTGATACGTTAGTTATAAGCTGAAAACTAGTTTATCAAGTTGAAAAAAACTTAGTTTATCTGTGATAAACTATGTTTTTGCACGCGCAATTAATGGAGACTCCACATATATTTACATAAACTTAGTTTGTCACCAGAAAAAAATTTTTAATCAATGAAAAACAATGTTTTTGCAACTGCCGAAATGCTCAAATAATTTATGAACGAAGTTTTCAACGTAAACTAGTTTATCAGAAACCTTGCCTATCTGACTGAAAAAACTATGTTTTCGCAGATAAACTAAGTTTTCAGTTTCAGAAAAAATAAGTTTTTCACTTGATAAACTTAGTTTAAATAGAAAAAAAAAACAAGTTTTCTTAGAAAAACTGAGTTTTCATTTGATAAACTTAGTTCTCTATATATTGTGCATTGCGCTGCCATAGTAACGTCCCGAAAAATTTTAACCTTTGACACCAAATTGACCTGACATGCCTGGGTGAACTGGGAGGTCAAGCGACTAGCGACTGCCTTTTAAAGAAAGAAGCTGACAAGGTAAATCATTGAAATTTTAACGTTGATTTTAATTATTTCGTTAATATGACATCACTAAGTTCCATCGTAGTTTCCAATACATAGGTCACAAATCATGATAATGGGTACACACACAGGACTCCATGCCGGATCCCTGGCAGGCGGATGCACTCACTCACTGCACTGCAGACTGTCCAGGTCTAGATTAGAAAGTCAATGTTTAGGTCAATGAAATTCCTCAACTAAAAAGCATGGCATAATTACTTGCCAATTATGGTGCAGCAGGAATACTAAATTCATCCCCCCACGTTCTAAAGAACAAGGGCAAGGGTACTTAGAGTATAGTAGTGTACATTTCATGGTGTAAAGGTGAATTTTCGTGATTCCCACAGCACTTTTATCATTGTCATGATTGTTCACTAGTTGAGAAAAGCTTTTCACAAAATTTGAGTTCTTCCGATCCTTGCAGATGCAGTTTTATTATGAGCAATTGCTCACTTGATTCACACTGGGGTCCAATTGGCCACTTGTGGCAGTCTGTGCTGTTAGTCTGCAATACAAGAATTGCGAATTTTTTTTACAGATACGACCCGAATGTTGATTACGATTAGGTACACATGGATTACTGATCAAGGATAACGGTAACTTTTTAAGGTAAGCCGGGGGAGGGGGGGGGGGGGGCGGGGGGGCGGGGGGGAGGTGGATCACAAACAAGGACCCTTTAAATCTTTGTGATTGATAAATTTCAATTTTCGTGTACACTGAGTTGCACATGTGCAATAAGCCAAATCAGCATTGTAACTTCCGTAATATTTTTAGGACTCTCAGTCTCCTGACATTTCACCCGTCACTATTTCAGGAAAAAAAAATTGACTTTGGTAAGTTCGAAAAAATAATTAATAATGTTTGATATTTAAAAAAATACAAAACATGTTTTCTCAGTTCGAAAATTATTGGCATAACTTCTTTGACTATATTGATGGAATAGTTCTAAAAAAAATTATGTAAAACAATATGTTGATTTGTCAAGGTCAGGAGTCCTAAAAATCCGCAAACCCTCCCACAATGCATCAAAAATCGTATTAGCCGATTTGCAAGAATGGCAGTGTGTGTTGACCTCTTATTTTAAAAGAGCTTGATCGAGAGTAGTCCTGATGATCATGACTAGAATATCCGTAACTTTTTATGCTGTTTGTTATAATAGACTATCTAGTCATGAACGGTTTGTTGTAGTGTAAGTGCCTTTAAGCCAAGATACCAGACACTTCTGCTCTACTTTAACAGCTGCAAAAATGGCTTCAGTTTGGAACTTACCCCTCAAGGCTAAAAATAAAATCTAAATTTACATAGGAAAAATTACCTTTCCATTGCTTTTTGTTTGACGACAATCGAAGCTTCCGGTCCAAGTTATGATCGAAAATGTAACTTCGCGAATAGTAAATCTCTATCATATTTCTTATGTATTGTTTGTTTTCGCGTCCTCAAGCTGCGATATTTAATTTTTTTCCTTTTCCACTTTAAAAATTCATATCTCAAAAAGTAAATAACTTTTGATCTCTAATTCCACAATCTTTGTGAAAATTGAAGCACTTATTATCCAATTGATATAAAGTAAATAGCATTTCCAAAATTTGATTAAATTTAAAAAAACATTGTTTCTAGACTAAATGTGCGATATCGTCGAAATTGAAATTGTTAACGACATTTCGTCCTTGGTAGCAAGGTATTTCTTTCTCAAAAACTTGATTTTAGAGAGATGGAATGAAAAGCAAATCAAATATACTTATTGGGACTAGCATTGAACTAGAATAATGCAACTTGCCCCAGGAGAACTCTGATTAAGGGGGAGTCTTCCTTTGTTCACAGTTGGCAAAATACTTATTTTCCTTTCTTGACCAGTGACCCCCTTAAACCAAGTTCGCATAGGGCTAGTGCCATTATTTCTAGTCAATGCATAGTCCAATATGTGTGTTTTAATTTGCTTTTTTATCCCATTTAAATGATAATCGTTTTGAATATCCTTGCTACAAGGATACATATCGTTAAAATTCACTTTCGAGATATCGGCATTTATCTAGAAACACTGTTTTCAAGGTTTTAGTATATTTTTAGAAATGTTCTTTTATGTCATGATTGATTAGAAAATAAGTGCTTCGTGAATTGTCAACAAATAACTGTGGCAATTAGATATCAAAGCTTATTTACTCTTTTGAGATATGAGATTTTTAAAGTGGAAAAATTAAATATCGCAGCTTGAGAAAACCATAAATCCATAAGAAATAGCATATTAGATTTCAATTTGTTACTTACAATTTTCGACCTTAACTTTTGAACGGAACCTCCGATTGTTGTCAAACACAAGCACTAGAAAGTACTATTTTCCTCAATTTCAAGATGTAGTTTTTATTTTATCTTCTGAAGGGGTACTTCCACCTTAATATTCATTATTTGTCAATAAACGTTATTCTTTGTAGGCATTCTTGAGAGCTTTCTGCATCATGTGATAACCATTTTTCCAGATTATATATTCACATTATGAAATTTTTCACAGGTGAAACTTACCCTTGTTTGTGTCTACATGGCTGTCAAATTTTGGCAGCCTTGTACATTGTTGACAATGCACTTTTTTGGGAACAATTGTAGCAGTCGTTTACAAATTGGTAAGACAATTCTTCTAACCAGACTCTAGAGATGCTATGTCTGTCAAAGAAAATTATTTTTTCTTTTTATTTAGAAATATACTCTCAAAAATCTCACAACCTTAAATGGCATTGGAACATCCACAGAACACTTGTAATTATGGTACCAAAGATTATGTCCAACTTTTAAAAGATGATGCCATTAGTTACATTTATTGGAACTAGACGAGAGGTCATGGAACTAGTTTCCATCGGCAGTGGGTGTGAAGCAAACTCGGGAACAAAACTGGTTCATCCGAGTAATATCACCGTCAATGGAGGTGACGGGTACTGCTAGTTATGTGTGCCTACCCTAGCACAGGAAAACTCCACCACACACAAAAAAAAAAATTGCGACGGTGGTGAGGCCTGCCAGAACTAAGTCCCATTGCAGGGGACAGAAAGAGCAGTTTCTTTTTAATTTCAACGATAGAAGAACCGGCAATGTCAAAATTGGCAGACAGCTGAGAAGACAGCTGAGGTCACATCGTCACAACAAAATTGACTCATTTGTTTGTCAACAAAGACTACTTTATCTCCAATCAGCACCTCGGTAGGTCCAGGCGTAACCCTATTGGCAGTTTCCGTATCGATTCCAAAAGAGAAATAAATTGATAACCACTAGACAGAGAATTGTCCTTAAAAAGGACGACTTATCATGCGGAAATGATTTCATGTTTGAAAATATTGCATTTTGAAGATAATTACCCAAAGTTTTTATTCGCCAGGGTTTGTTAACATTACTGTCCCATTTTAATATTATGTTTACTCATCAAGATTCTGAGGACTTTGGTTGGTTTGTGACCGAGAACATATTTTACAAATCAAACCGAGATATCATAACCGAAATGTGTACCCATACGCGATAGTGCAAAAGGATATGCAATGAATGCATTGCGTAGACAGCAATACTTGATGTTCACGATTTGGTACGCAGTTCTTCTTGTGAATTGGGTATGGTTTAAAAGTGTCAGATTCGGCAATAATCCTTTGATTGTAATGAAAGACGACTCAACAGCTGGAAGGAGCTCCAAGGGAACGGATTGCAAAATACTACAATAAACCCCCTACAAAGAAACACGTAAATTATTGATAAGTGAAGTTCATGTCAAGAAACTCAAAGAACCAATCCCTAACAGCTGATATATCAATTGTGACTGCCGACAATAAGTAGATTTATTCTTTCCTTTGAGGTTAATGCGAGATTAGTAGGCAAGAAATCGTTTCGTGTATAAACGAGTTGTCGGGTTTGAATGCTGCCAGACTCGGCAATGCTTTTAATGCCACAATGAAGGACAACCGACAGGGGATGATGCGAAAATATAATATACAGGGTGAGTAAAAAAAAACTTGACCTGGATTGTTTCAGCCATTTTGAAATTTTTAAGTAACATATATCTAAAATATTGGTATCATCTGAAATCTGGCCTTTCATTATCTTTAATACTGCAAGAATCATTCACATCTGTTAGGTATAGACCGAGCTACAGTAGTTGGAATCAAGTAGTCTTTTTTCTGCTCTGTCCACGGATTCACATTGAAATGAACGGCGTTCAGCGAGGAATCAGTGTACAGAAGGAAACTCAGGCTATTTTTCACTGAGATTTCTGGTCGAAAGATGTAGCTCGGCCTATCTTTTAACCGATTGGAAAAAAAAAATGATCTTTGCAGCAAATAAAAGATAATGAAATAGGCTTTCCGCAAATACCACATATGCTAGATATATATTTTTTCAAAAATTCAAAATGGCGGCACACACACAAGCAGGGTTCAATTTTTTTTTGAACTCCCTGAAAAACCCCCTACAAGAAACCCAGTAAGTACAATCAATTGAAATAAGTAAGGTTCCCATGTCTCGGAAAATCCAGAAGAAACCAATCCCTAATTGGCTTACAGAGGAAGTCGCAAAAAACAGATCTATGTATCAATTGTGATTCCAGATAATAAGTAGATTTAATCTTTTCTTCGAGTTAATGCGAGCTATTGTTGGCCATAGAAATCCTAGTTCTTGCAGAACCAAGGGCTATCGGTTAAATGCACCAGGGGTAATCATTGGACCACGAATACGAACCCCCCCCTGAACCTATTGTGATATAAAATTGGAACGATTAAGCCCAAATTAATTGGTCGAGCTACGAGATGCAAAATTATGGGCGAGACGCAGTCGAGCCGAATATTTTAAAACTCAAGCGGAGACCAATTAAATTATTGGGGCGGTAAATCATCCAATTTTAATCATTATCATGTGGGAATCCGATATTTCCCACACTTGGGACTCCCCAAAACATGATAATGTATCATGATTGAGGTGTCAGGATACACGATAATATCGGATCTATGCATGATAATGATTGAAATGGATGATTTGTGCCCAATATTAATGGTCTCGCTATGAGTTTCTAAAATAATTGGCTCGACTGCGTCTCGCCCAATATTTTTGCAAATCATAGCCGACCAATAAATTTGGGCTGAATCAATCCAATTTTATTACAAAAGCCCACTATCTCTGTCACACAGATTGACCTTGACCAACTATCTGTGTTACACCCCATGTGGTGGATCGATTGGGGGTGTCCACCTTGTGACGTCATCTGGCGTTTCTAGTCTGATTGGAGGAGAAGGATTTTCTAGATTTTGGCAAACAAAATTACTATTTCTCTTGACAGGACCTTGAACCCAAATCTGGTCACACCCCATAGGGGCCTTGGTCTAGTGGTTCTTCTGACCAATTTTCTACTCAATCGGACAAACGTTAGGCACTAGAAGCATTTTGAAGCAAGGGACAAACAAAGAAGAGGGAAATCTGGAAACGACAAGTATATCATGCGGCTACTCCGATGATAAAAAGTAAGGTGAAAATCGCTGCAGTGAGTTTGTAAAAAATCACTTTGTCATTGAATCAGGTGACCAACGAACTCGATAAAAAATGAGAAGGGTTGTTGGATTGATGGATTATGCTGTTATGGATGATTGAGTTAGGTTCACTAAATGAAAATGTAATAGTAACCCGGGACCCCTGGGTCTCAAGTGAGTGGTGCCAGTTATGAGCTAAAGAAGGAATGCCCCGTTCGGTCTTTGAACACTAACATGCTTTATTATCTGTTGACAATACTAAGGTAATATAGTCTAGAAGTGCGGGGAACGCCGCTGGCGAAGGCCGATAGTGTACGTTGTTATGGGCAGCAGCCGAGGAAGGAGTGACGTGCATGTTGTAAGGAGGCTTTTGAGTTCAGATGTGGGTGGTTTGAGAGGAGGGTCTAACGTCCAAAGAAGACTTTGAAGAAGCAAGCAGGCTCGTCCCAGAGGGGGGGTGTGTACACCCCCCCATTTAAAAAATCTGTCGGCAAAAATGTTGACTTGCGTCGATATGTTATAATGTTGCGCAAGTGATTGGACGGGAGATTATCGGCGCTGCACTTCTCCACACTGTTGTGTTTGTTATGTTTTTTGTTTTTCATAGGCTTTACAAAGACTTGTCGCGGTTGTGCGGTTGACCCCCCCCCCCCCCCCCCTCTCTTCAGATATTCGAACTGAGTGAAAAAAAATTTGGGTTGTCCGGCGAGCGTAGAAGTTGAGGAGAGAAGAGGGGTAGTCCACCATTCATGTTGGAAATTTTGAAGGTCATTTCAAGTAATCTAGGTCAAGTCACTACAAATGGTTGTACGATCATGAAACTTCGTAGGTGTGGAAATGCCTGAAACGTTGAAGGTCATTTCAGGTTAGCTGGGGTCACCCAAAGTCAAATCACTACAAATGGTTGTATGGTCCTGAGCTTTGATACGGTACCTAAAATTTCCTTTGTCATTTCAAGTGTCATCAGGTTCAAATTAAGTCAAATCACAACAATGGTTGCAGGCCATGACCTTATTGGCGTGGTCCACATTCAGGATAAAAATGGTAAAGGTTCATTTCCAAGGTCCAATGTGTCACACAAGTCAATTTACTATAATGATTGTAAATGTCAGAAACTTGGTGGGTCATAAATTTGATCACATTTTTTCAAGGTCACCTGGGGTCATCAAAGTGTGTTGCAACAGCTAGGGCGAAGCCTCAGTGTTTGAGAACCACTTTTCCCATCCAATCCTCCGGTGATCTTATAGTTATGTTTCCTCCCTTTACTAACGTGCGGGTGCACGGTGGACCTTGTGGTTCGAGAACGACTTGTTTGACATTAGAGCTTTTTTAAAAGACAGTGTCCCTGGTAGTGCTAATAGCTTCGGCATGTTGAAGTCAATGTAATTGTATGAGAGGCCATCACTCAGGCCTTTTTTCTGGTAGCCAACAATTTTGCGGCACCCACTGCAGGCTGCACCCAGTTGAATTCAGCAGTCCCCCCCCCCCCCCCCCATTCAGCAGCCTTGCGGG
>JAMKCH010012997.1:0-26641 GCA_023653785.1 Ophioderma brevispina
GTGACTGCTTGGCCAGACCAAAACCTGGCATAGTGACAAAGACTCGGTTTCGCGCTTGCGCGGAACCTCTCTCGCGCTGACGCGCTCGTGCCCCTCGTTCGCTCGCGATGCTCTTCTAAAACCGAGTCTTTGACAAAGACTACTGCACCGTATTCTCAAAAGTCTTAGTCTATCCAGCTAAGACCACTGGTAATGCGTTGGGGTAGAATGGTTTGTGGATAGAGATTTAACTTTCTATCTAATATGCATTATAGAAACATAAAATAGTATATTAATTTATTATGAAAATATTGAAATTAAACCTAAAATGGAATTTGTTTGTGGGGTTCAAAATACTAGAAAATAGAAACACCGTTGGCCGAAGGGGACTCTTTGAAGTCAAAGGATAGTGGTTGGCCCACTACCAAAATAGCGTTTAGGGGTTATTTTTTCACAAATACTAGAATGTATGTTAACGGAGAGAAAAATATTAGTTATATTTCGACATAAAAGCAAAAAAAAATCTAGTAAATCTAGTACAGTCCAAACCTCATTTATCCGGACACGTCGGGGACCGGGCTCATCCAGATATTCGATTTGCAGGATATGCGATTATGCTCAAACAAAGGCTAACAGTGGGCGTAAGGGGTGTGACAATGAATTTATACCACGCCTATAAACAAACTAACAAATTGTGAGTGTTATAACTGATATGAAATGGAAATAGTGAGAAATAAAACAGAAATTATACCACATGTTTTTCAGAAGTTTAGTTCCAATTATTGGCTAATCTAATTGGATATCTAAGTCAGGATCGATCGTATGTCAAAATTCCTCACCTGGTTCTGAATGGCTATCATGCCTATTTCGTTTACAAGCGGCCAAGGTTATCTCAAAACCGACGGACATTACACGGCCATCGTAACAGTTCAGCCACAAGAGAACAGATTTAAATCATGGGAAATAAGGATCTAAATCCCTGACAAAAAACAAGAAATTCATCATACCAAGCTGTGCTACGAAAGCTGCAAAGATGTTGCAAAATTTGGAAGGCTGGGAATAGCGATCAAGTTGGCGCTTAATGACTTCCGGTTTGGAAAGGTGTTTCAAGATATGAGTCGCAAATAGAATTAATTAAAATTTTTGGTTTGAAAAAAGTCTGTACGTGTATTTAGTTACTTTTTTTCAGCTGATTTCTTTTTTCGGATTTCATTGATGCTCATATCGGTCCATTTAGTAGCACAATGAGTGTTGTGTATGGTGTTTGTGTACGGTTAAAGTGACCGCGTAGACATAGTGACATCGGGACGGCTTTCGGGCTGAAAAGTTTTTGATGCGCATTTTTATTCCACGGTCATGGTGGCACAGCTATTGATTTTTGAGGGATGTAGTCCGATTGCCCTCGTTGTAGTGAGAATTCCCCAGCAAACGAACCCAAGGAAAGGGATGGAGGAAGCCCTTATTTACATGATAAGTAATTTATATTAGAGCCCTGCGGGGCACCACGAATCCCCGAAAATTCCCCGGACCGACCCGGACCGGACCGAAACCGGGTCGGGGGGCATTTTAGCACATGATTACCGTTCCGTCCGGTCCGGGGATCATTTGGTCGGGTAGGGTCGGGGGCTATGTGGCTTTCGGTCCGGGAAATAATTTTAAGCTGTTAAAATCAGAGCAACATATAGGAAAATGTATATCTGGGTTGTTCCGTTTCATCTAATTCGCAAGCATCAACATCCCGTCCGCATTTTTAATTTCCCGGCTCGGTTCGGCCTAAGTGTATGCTGTAATTGGGAGTGCTCGCCCCATTTCTCAAAAATGTTTGTCTGACATCATCTTCCACTACATGCACATGACAGCATACTTAAGAATCTGGTAATGTAATACTTCGGATGGATTCAAGTCCATTTTCAAGTTAAAATCCAAAAAGTCTTCGTTCATACACTAAGTTCGCGAGTTTGCCATTTTTCATTATCTTTAAAACATATACTCATATAGCATAACAAGCACATAAACGCGGCGCTTCCCCACTGCTCTCTACACAGATCAGTGCGCCTTCCCCCATATCGGCTGAAGATGTTTCACTGGTTCTTGGAAAACTTGTAACTTCCCCTCTTAATATTGACTAAAAACGAGCGGAACCATTGCAACTCGGACCAGGGTATGACATGCCAACCTAACAGGCAACAGCGAATCCCTAAGTCCGGGCAAAAGTCGCATCTATCTGTTCTGATTATGAAATTTAAACATGCCTTTAGTTAAAAAGATAAAAAGGCCATATCTAGGGATGTTAACTTGAAAATGGCCCATGTCTTGGGATTTTCTGCGAAAAACTAACCCAATTGGGACTTGTATACGATCATATACGTCTATGTTACTATAGTGCTTCCTTCACGACACTGCAGTTTTTTTAAAAATTCCTTGTTAAAAACCTTAAGGTCATCCGTCACATTACATTTCGCATTCACTGATATAGTCCTAATATTTACAACCAGATTTTTGTCAATTATTATACTTCGGAATTTCGGAAAAGGTAAACTTTGACCAAGAATGACAATGGCGCAAGTTAGCCGTTTCAATTTTGGAACATATATCGTGGCATGTGTGTTCCCATGGGGCTTGGAGGTTTATTTCCCGTTCCTCTGCGGTAAAAAAACACCAACAAACAACGCACTTTTAATTATGATATGATTGAACATAAAAATTATGTGTGCCAATTTTTTCGAGTGTTTGTTCCCCTTTTACATGCAATTACGTATACGATCCTATTCCAAATTAACTCTACCATGGAGTACACAATCAAATCAAACCGTTAATAGCTTCCTTTTTCAGTCTTTAACGCATTGAAAATGTTTAAAAACAATGAAAACATGCAGCATTCCCGCAATACTCAAGATTGGCGTCCAAAATGAAAAAATATTAAAAATGTGGCATATTGGGCCAAAATAATCATTAAATAGGAAAAACACACATATTTTCCCGAGCTAATCAGAAACTGTTATCAAGCTTTAGCTTGCTTCAGATCCATTATGGGTTACTAAAATGTCTCCAAAGTTCCATCACAATGGCAAAATTGTGATAAATTCCCCTATTGTCAGGCATATATTTATATCATCTTGCCTTAAATTAAAGATTGCATCCAATATGGAATCTTCTTCAAATTTCGTTAATACAATTTAATCTGATATATTTTAGTTATATTAATCCAGAATCACCATAAAGTACTATTTTAATATGAACAATATACCTGGACAATTAGAAACTCATGTCTAGTAATATTTGGTTTTGTTAACATACTTCAAATTAAAAAAATATGCACTATTCCTTCCGGTTAAGTTTCTTTACACCCTACCAAATTGCCATGTACCTTGTTTTCTCACTTGCCCAACATCTATGAAATTTAAGATATAACAAATAAGTAATATTATGGAAATATCTGTAATAAAAACATGTCTCCTACCCCCACTTGTATACTTGTTACATAATTTCAGATGATACATAAACTAAATATACTACAGACATATGGTAATTTGTACTTTTGGAAAGTCTGAAACAGCCGACGTATGTTTTCTGCCTTCTGGATTTTCTTCCATTGTTATCAAACTGAAACTACAGACAAACAACAGTGTTTCTAATGGTCCAGGAATAATCCTTACCTTTAATATACAAAATTTGGATGGTATAAACCAAATATAATTCATTTAATAATTGATTAATTTTGTAAGGTTTTATCTTCACATGCCCCGTTTTGGCCACCATGTTCAATTTGAAGACGCTGGATCAGTTGAAACGCCAGATAAGAGTGTGTAATGGTCAAGGAATATATTCGCCTTGTCATTGAAAACCTCATGGTACTTGGCGTTTTCTACGATTTTTTTTAAGGACGTCATATAATTTTGCAAAATAATATATATAATGCTCAGAAAGATTGGGCACCATTGATTACTTGATAAAGTGGTTAATGTATATTGGTAATCCAATGCAAATTAGAAAATAAACACGAAGTCCCACGGGAACCAGTTTCCCTTACTTACGGCCACGAACTCTCCGGTAATACCAAGTAGCGCGGTAACATCAGACAATTGGAATCTGAACACTTCATCGTCAAATGGATCTCGTTCACCGGGGGAATTGACGTTATCATCCGGTCTGTCATAAAAGATGCGGTCCGGTCCATTAAAAAAGCTGTCCGGGTCGGGCGGGTTTTCCCTTAAATTATCGGGTCAGGTCGGGGGCGGGACGGATTACACCGGGGTATTTCCGGGTCCGGGGTGAAAAAAATCTTTGCCCCGCAGGGCTCTACTTTATATAGGATATATACAAGTTCAACGGGACACAATAGGTGGTTAACGAAAAAAATAAAGGAAAAAAACATATAAAAAAATCATCCACACCATGCAGGCGCAATCGGCAGCCAGTCCCGCCGAATAATAGAAGGATGCGGATAAATGGTGGCCGGTTAAACGAGGTTGGACTGTAATTGCCCTTTATTCTGTGAAACCGTCAAAAGGCAGTTTAAAAACAGTTTTTCTACGTAAGAAAACTGGTTCATTTTGACACTAACCCTAAACCCGGACCGGGTCGTTGTGCCGGCCGACGGCCAAATGCAACGAAGAAGGGCATCTATTTTTTTTTTTTAAACGGCCCAGATTCAACGATAGCCAAAGTTTGCGTTTCATTGCATCTCTGGCCGTTTTTCCCGGCACCGATAAGTAGTCGTAAGTCAATAAGCGCCCAGATGCAACGAAAAACATCGCCTCATTTCTCCCTTCCCGGAAGACGGCCCAGATGCAACGACAACATCGCGTCATTTTCCCGGATACAGCCCAGATGCAACTAAAAACATCGCGCCATTTTCCGGAAGACGTCCCGAGCAACTAGGAACATCGCGTGCTAATGCAATAAAAACAGGGTAAATAAATAAATCAATAATAATGGATGCGTACTGCCACTGATCTGCATTAATTTGTAGCTTTTAGTTCGCCAGTCGTGAGTTGCGCTATTACGCTACCTCTAGCCGTGCGTGGCGCTATCATGCTACGTCTACTCAATGCTCCGGTTTACGTCATGAATGCGTTTATGCATAATTAAAAAAATAGCTTGTCATTAATCGAAAGAGGGTGGCGCTATCACCATCGACCTCGAAATTGTCTAAGCATTTGTACACACAGTGTCACCCATGCCTGATGAAAAGCATTGCGCCTTCTTCTGCGTCAAACCGGCCGAAAATTCAGTGAAAAGCATCGCAGCATTTCCCGTGAATGACGGGCCAAATGCAACGAAAACTCGCGTCATTTCCGGAAGACGGCCCAGAATGCAACAAAAACATCGCGTCATTTCCTTCCCCCCGTGAGACGGCCCAAAGTGGCAACGAAAAACATTGCTCATTTTCCCGGTAAACGGCCCAGAATGCAAATGAGGGCCAATGAAGCATTTGCCGCGACGAAATAGTTGTTGGCGGCCGATATGCAACGAGAAACATTTTCCGACCGGTACCCCCGTGAACAAAATGGACGAAAGCACAGAAGTCCAATACGGAAAGACCAGGAGCTACGCTGTTTTCTTCTTTGCTTCGTCTACAAGCTTTCCTCTCGGTTAGGGGGCCTCGCTTTCGGTGCAATAAGCCAATTGTTAGTTATGATTGCAATTTTTATTGTAAAATGAAAGTATATGGAAGTACATACGTGTTCGAACATGACCGAAATCTTAATTGTCATATTTCTGTATTTCAAAATGTTAGACCTTTTCAATAAAAAGGTGAAATGATAGTTTTAGTGTCCTAAAAAGTGGTTCATTTCGACACTAATAAGCAACAAAAAACATCCGGTTTAGGAGTGACCTTCCAATGGTATATGATTCACAATTGGTGTAGAATTGATAGTGGAGGGAGTAGGATTTACTAGTGGTCTAACGCCTACCCCTCATAACTATAACCCTAACCCTAGATCCAACACCCTAAACCCACTTCCTAAACTCTAACCCTAATCATAACCTCAACAGACCTCTACACCTCTATCGACAAAAAGGCGACCTACACAGTTAAACTAAGCGGATGATATGACGAATAAAATCACTGTAAAATATCATATTTGGAGAATATTGTAAACTGTCCTTGCCCAACCTAAAATGATTAAAACTTTTTTTTTTTTTTTTTTTAATTTTTCTTTTTTTATTAATAACATTTTAAACCTGTGGCAGAAACTAAATCCTACGCGCTATTGGAAATTATAGCATGTTGAAACATGACATCAAATTTGGTAATGAAAAGTCCCATGTAAGAGCCTGAAGTCAGCTACTTATGGCTCGCTCACATCAGTTATCTGTAAGTTAAATTTGCCTATTAATTAGGAAAAGTGTCTAATCGGCACGGTGGCGGCCAAAATTGGAACTGCTGCATGCACGGCAAGTTAAGTCTTGGAACTTCGCGCACAAAAAAAAAATCCCGTCAAGGCCTATCAAGCACGGAAGATCTTAGTTAGTTAATGATAAATGTATGTATAAAAGTAAATAGCAGTTGCAAGGCACTTCAGTTGAATTCTAGTGCATGATTTTAAAATATTAAAATCAATTTTAATGAAAGAGTATGTTTCACAACATGAAAGGGAAGACTCCATCTGTAACCCCCCCCTCGTAGATTATTTACATGAACAATTTATTTTTAAATTTTGGCCTTTTGTTGATCAAAAACGCATAAAGACATCTAAAGGATAAACATTTTATGTTGCCTGTAAATATATGAGAGGGGGGTACATATGGACGTCTTGCCGAAAAGAAATAAGGAGAATTAAGAATAATATGTCACTGAGTTAACCCAAAAAGATAATTTTAGTAGGTTACCACGGTGATTTCCACACAGTGAGAAGCTGAGAGTCCCAAGCCTCCCACTTGCTGGAATTAGCTGTGGGGTGCCAGTTTGCAAATCCGCAAGACAATGAGAAGGTTCCAATCGCAATGTTGGCCGCCCATCCTTTCCCTGCCTGGACGTCCCCCAGACGTGCGGGACAATATATGAGGTTGCCAGTTAATTTTTGATGGCTAATAGTTTTGTAATAAGCTACGGAATAGCCCGGGAAGAAGATCCGTTTTAACATGGGGATAAATAAATTGCTACTATCATTGACAGCCCCCCAGCACAGGGGGTAGGGTGGGTGAATATAGGGCGGGTGGGGAGACAAGGATTCCCAAATGTGTCCTTGCTCCCATGTTTCCCCCAAACTTGATGCCCCACATTAATCAAAAGTGATGGATGACTTATCATTTAATCAAATTACAGTAGCAAATTCTCTTGCATGCTTCATGTGCATTTCAACAAATAAGATGTCGTATTTGTATTTTGACCATGTAAAAGTTTTTGCAACACTTCTAGCAATGTACGTCACCATTTTTGGGGCCGGAAAAGTTTTGCTTCACTCCCCTCCAAATTTCTTTCCCTATTTCCCCCCCCCCCCCCCAAAAAAAAACAAGATCCTGGTGCCACCACTGCTATAATTTTTCTAGATTTCCCTATCAAACTTCACCACCATATTTATTTCTTCCTACACATTATCAATGACCACAATTATCTGGACCAGTTTGAGATTCAAGAAAGAAATTTATGTAGAATTATAACATCCTGTTTTTGTGTTATTAAATTTCAATCAACAACTCCACCACTGGTGCATCATAGTACAGAAGAGGGGTTCAAGGTTATCAACCTCCTTGTGGTGAGCCCAGAAACTGCTCTTTCAGGCGAATGATATCAACTGAGGCTACGCTAAACATCTGTGTCTTTTAATTCACTGCCTTGTCTAATTCACTCTTGTCTTTTTTATCTCACACTGTTTTTTAATCATGCCCTACCAGAGGACGACTACTGATGTCAGCTGGCCACACAGGCCCTTTATTAGGGCAGGCATCACCAGATGTCAAGCCAGATGGCACTCATGATTCATCACATCGCCGCCCATAAATAACAATGAGAAACATGTGAGATTGTCCCGCCCCCCTGCAGATGAGGTGTTTTTTTTTTGTGACCCTCGCCTAAGTAATAACCCTAAAAACTGAGAGAAAGGCGAGATCTGGGTTGCAAATCATGGTTTGCTAATCAATGATTAAGTGTAAAATCTGTAGGAATATCAAAAAAAGGTTGTCATTGATAGGTATTTGATCCGACAAACCAATTTTAACCGTATTCGTTACCGGAACACACCTGACTGAAAAGTGCTGTGACCCTCCAGGATCTACGGTGCATGCTAGGTCCTTCGCGTCCATTACAGAAATTTGGGTATAACTACCCCTAATTTCATGATTGATGGTAGGATTATTTATGCTCTCAAGCAGAAGGTTTAGCTTTAAGGTCTGAGATGTTCCATTGAAGAGAAAATGACGTTTTCATCTCGCCCATTTTTGTACAGGAACGAATGGGACCAGTATTTAAGTGTTGTGAAACGAGCGTGTATGAGACTACGAAAATAGTTGTGACATCCAACTGACCTCGGTATTTAATTTGATCTTGGCAACTTGTTTTCATTCAAAACACTGGTGATCTAAAGCAGTCCCCCTGGCCTAGTGTTTGTTATGGCAGAGCGGGGGGGGGGGGGGGGGGGGGGGGGGGGTGGGGGGGGGGGGGGGGGGGGGGGGTGGTGGGGGGGGGGGGGGTCAGCGCAGGAGAACTGCTCGAGGGCAAGACAAGGTAAGTGGGAAAATGGAGCTGTAAACACTCTATGCTGGCTTAAGTTGGTTAAGCGGATGTAAAATGACCGAGTCTAAGGTGCAAAATCCAGCAGTCTGGCTTGCGCAATGTTTTAGGAGCCCCGATTAAATAGCCACATATGGATAAAGATGGCCATGACAACTTTTTGGATGTACTGCCGGTTTTTACAATGATGCAGCCTTTTTTTTACCCAGAAAGTGAAGCTATTTGATACATGTTAAATTGAAAGTGTTTGTCAGCTAAATATGACTTTCTTTGGTGTGACTGACATGCTTACAAGCACCCTCCCCCCCCCCCCCCCGGATTAAACCCCCCTCCCCAAGTAAGCCCCCCTCATTTCCCACTTCTCAAAGCAGGTGCTTATAAGGAGCATAGGTACGTTATTTTATTCTGATATATGCTTTAAGCAATGGAAAACAGAAATAGTGTTTTGGTGAGCCTATCTAAGAAATCTTCAGTAGATAGCAGAATATGGATATTTTAGACAATACGAGTTTGTTGGCTCACTCATTACAAACAAAAAAGAAATTCTCTGAATGATCACAACATGTATGGAGTTCAAATGACAGAAAATGCATTAATTTACAATCTGAGTGTTCTAATAGGATCACACCAATAAATAACGTGAGAAACGGGTTGTCCACCCCCACTGCAGAGGAGGTGTTTTTTTTTAGGTGACCCTCGCCTAAGTCTAAAAACCCTAAAACTGAGAGAAAAGGCGAAATCTGGGTTGCAAATCATGGTTTGCTTCAATATAAGCATAAAATCGTAGGAATATCAAAAAAAGGTTGTCATTGATAGTTAGTTTTGATCCTACAAACCAACTTTAACCGTATTCCTACAGGGAACACCCTGACTGAAAAAGGTGCTGTGTCCTCCAGGAATCTACGGTGCCGTTCTAGTCTTCGAGGTCCAGTAGCTCGAAAATTTTGGGGATAACTACCTTAATATCATGATTGATTGGGTGGAGATATGATGATCTTCAAGAAGGCAGAATGTTTAAGCTTAAGGTCTGAGAATGTTCCATTTAGAGAAAAATGACGTTTTCATTCATCTCGCCCATTTTGTACAGGCACGAATGGGAGCAGTATTTAGTGGTGTGAAACCTACATCTCAGTGCTCCAACTAAACATGAAGGGTCTCACTAGGGCAAAGATAAACATCATCAACACCTCACCCATACGCTTAAAGTCACTGCGATTCTCCTCCAAGAAGACACAACCACGATATTTCCATTCTGAACATCTTCGGCTACACGCCTAGCTGCAAGACACACGCTATGACAGTTCCATTCTGAACATCTGCGGCTACACCCTAGCTGCACACACCGAGAGTGCTACCCACGGGATTGCCACCTTTGCTAGTAACTCTGCCCAATGGAAACAAATTGCAACCTCACCTGCAGACTCCACCCTGGAATGGGCAACGACCCAAATTGCAGGTGTTCATGTCACCAATGTCTACAAGCCACCTAACCATCGGCTACAAACAGACTCTCTACCAACTTATGGTGCACCCTGCATTTACGCTGGCGACTTTAACAGCCATAGCATTACCTGGGGTTACAGGAAAACCAACCCTGTTGGAGCTACCCTAGAGGACTGGGCCTCAAAATTCCGTTGTACAACTTTTGCACGACCCCAAGCAACCAGACACTTTCAACTCTGGAAGGTGGAATATGTCTACAAACCCTGACCTTGCTTTTACAAACATGGACACCATCTCCATTCACCGTACTGTTCTCGACCACTTTCCGAAGTCCCAACACAGACCATCACTGATCGCACAGGAGAGCCTTGCAAAGCCTGTACCAACAAAGCCAGTGAAAAGGTGGAACTTCCGCAAGGCAGACTGGGACCAGTTCAAGAACCTGGTGGATTCAGAAGTGCCCAACCTACCGACACCAACCTCCTCCTCCAACCTGGACAATTCCTTCACAGCACTGTGTCAACTCTTAATTAATATAGCAAAGAAGACCATCCCACGAGGCTGCCGTCGCAGTTATATCCCATCCTGGGATGAGGAATGTGATACTCTTTACAATGATTTCCTGAATTCTGAACCCGGGGAAGAAGCTTCATCCAAGGCTTCAGATCTGACAAACTGCTTGGACAGGAAACGCCATGAGCGCTGGAAGGAGACGGTCCAAGGAATCGACTTCACCCACTCCAGTAGGAAGGCCCGGAAGACTATCAAACCCGCCTCACCGACAGAATTTCCAAACCATCGAAATGTCCAGTGACTACCAACTCAATTGCTTAGCAACTCCTCGCAAATGGTCGTTTCAAGAACATTGATAAGGATCACACTCGCTCTGTCAAAAAAGAGATCACCAAACTTCGTTGAGCCCCCGGCGTGGACGGGTCACTTCCTTCTCACTAGATGAGCTTACCTCTGCTATCAGCCAACTAAAGAGTGGAAAGGCCCAGGGCCCTGATAACATACCAGCAGAGTTCCTGATGCAATGGGGCCCACGATGTCTAGATTGGCTCCAGGAGTTCTACATGTATGTTGCCTAACCAACCAGTCCTTACCCAAGATCTGGAGGAGAGCTACTATCATCGCACTCCCCAAACCAAACAAGCCTGTCGACAACCCTAAGAACTACCGCCCAATATCACTACTGTGTGTCTCCTTCAAACTCCTTGAGAGGATGATCCTGGCCCGGCTGGAGCCGTCGTCGAACCCATCGCTGACGAACAAGCAGGATTTAGCCGTGGCGAAGCATGTCCATCAGATTGTAAAACTCACAAATGATATGAGGAAAGCTTTGAAAGTGCCGTAAGCAGGCGTCATCTTGGTGGACCTTACTGCAGCATCAACTCTGTGTGGCAACCAGGGGCCTGACCACTCAAGCTTCTCAGGACCATCCGGCTAGTCACCTGGTACAATCAAGGTAAAATGCTTGAAAACCGTAGCTTTATTTCAAGACAAGTGATGGGCAGACTGCGTCGTCTGTCGTCTGAGGAACGGAGTACCACAAGGATCCGTAAACAAAACATGGCTCCTATGCGTTCAACTTGAATACTCAGCGATTAACTCAAACAAACATATTTGACAATATGGCTATGCGAGGATCTTGCCCTCCTCCACTCGGACAGCAAATGGACAGAAGTAGAAAGCACACTACTGACAGACATGGCCCTACTTGCAGCCTATCTCAAGACCATGGAGACTGAAGCTTAAGGAAGCTAAGATCCCCGCTACTGCCTTTCACCTCAAAACCAAAGAGGCTACATACGCCAGCTTCACCTCAACCTCAGTGGAGTTCCTCTGCCATACAATCCTAAACCAACCTACTTGGGAGTGAAGCTAGACCGGAGCTTACTTACAGGCAGCACCTCGAGTCCGTCTGCGGCCAAGGTATCTTTTGAGAAAAACCTCCTGTGCCAAATGCTGGATCTTCATGGGGTGCCAATCCAAAGACCCTACGCCAACACTTCATGGCTCTGGTCTAGCACTGCTGAATATGCGCCCAGCATGGTGCAACAGCTCTCACACAAAGAGTTGAGAAACAGTACTCAACGAGACATTGAGAACCATCATGGCTGCCTCCGTCCTACCCATCCTAAATTCTCCCAGTGCCTTTCAGGCATTGCACCTGCAGATCCTTCAGAGAGAAACCGCACGCACAAACTAGTGGATAAGGCCCTGCTGGACAACAAGCAACTGCTGCATAACACTGTCAAGAATCGCACCAACTCGGTAGACAGAGAATGCGCTCTCGCTGACCTTTCTGCCGCCACGCTGTAGTTCAGTTCCCCATTCAACATCTTAAGACATGGAATACTGCCTGGCTAGATACCAAGACCAGATCACCGCTAATTATCCCATGCAGGAAGGGTCACTTAACCGATTCACACAGAGTCGGGCGCTTCAATGCAATATGCACCGTTGGGGGATGCGGCCATCGCAGCCTGCCAATGTGGTTCTCCATCACAGACGGCGGATCAAATTCTCAATGAATTGGCCCTAACCTCTTCTCCACCGTTGGAACCCAGTTTCTCAAACCCCAACCAATCAAAGTGAGTTGGCTCCCAGCTTACAACATATTTAGCTTCTGCTGCCTATACGCAGAAGAAGAAGAAGATAAGTACAGAGGCCACTTATTATTACATTATTTACAGAACTTGCAGAAACTGTTACAATACAAACCATGGCAATCTTGAATTTTGTGGTTTAAGGCCAAAAAAAAACAAGTTTGTCTCAGAAGAAATGTGAAAAAAATCGCAATGGCAAAATGGTTTTTTTTTTAAATTTTTTAGAAATGCTACAGGACTAAATGCAGATTTTTTTTAAATTTTGCATTTTTCCAAATTAGTAAAACCCTAAAAATATGCGATTAAAGAACCATTTTAAACCCAATGCGCGCGGTCCCTTCTGAGACAAACTTGTTTTTTTTTTTTTTCAATGTCCTCATGTTGTGTAATGGTAGATTCCTCCATCACCATCATCATCCTCGTCATCAATCATCACCACCATCAACCCAGAAATGTGAAAAACCAGAAAAGTAATTTAAAGTAAACTAATCTGTTTACTCGGAAAATGAACCTGTTAATTTAACTGAAAAAAGCTTGAGTACTAAAAAAAAAAAGATTTTAAAATAATTTTTGAAAATATATTATAACACCCATTCACCCTCTTGGGCTAATTGACCCCTTCTATTTAAACTCCCCCCCCCCCCCCCCCCCCGCTTAAAACCTACCAAAATCTAAGACAGTTATTTCCTTACTTCCACTTTTAGCGTATATAATGCTACAATTAAGCAACACCCCAGGGATTTTCCCCCCGCTTCCGTGTCGTGTCAATTTGCCGACCTGCCGACTGAAAAGTGCAGTTGGAAGCTGCCAAAGTACTCACCAAATTTCACCTGTGGCTCCCCATCAAACGGCACATTCGGCATATAACGGTAAAATTAATTCTAAACTTTCATTGCTTGATGTCAGTATTTTGTTCCTTGAAAAAGCGGAAAGTTTATAAAACGGGGTTAATAAAATCGTGATGTTATTTTTAAGCTTTAATAGCCCTTAACCGCAACGCTGAACGATAGATATTCGATTATTAATTTTTACGATACGGGATAAAATCAGAATGGCCGCCATGACATCCGAGTAGCCCATGTGACGTCTATAGCGAAATAGCGCCGCCACAGAGCATAAATTCCAGGGTTCTTATATTAATTAATGAATCTCAAAATAAATACCAAAATAAATGCAATGAGCCGCCTTTTTGGCCAAGAAAATGAAAAAATAAAACTGGTACGTTCCTACCCTCTATAACAAAAGTGGGAGAGGAGGGTGGGAAAACAATTTATTGTCAAGTAACCAAAACCATGACCAAGTCCTACGCAGATCTGATGCTATGTGAAGACGGATGGCGAAAAAGGCCAAAGCCTGGGAGAACACCCATTGGTCAACGGGTGCAGGGATAGCCAGCTTCTTCCACAGGTGGGAAAAAACGTGTTTTTTCCGCGGTTTTTTCCACTTGGAAGAAACAGGTTTCTTCCAGTTTCTTCCACTGAAAGCGGAAGAAACTAAAAAAGTCATTAAAAAATTCCTATTTTAATGCCAATGACTTACGCTTTGAGTTTTGTATTATAGAGCGAATGAAATATAGTGAAATAATTTAAAATAACCATTCAGGGATCCCTCTACCCACCCCACGCAATTGCATAATTAAACTCACATTGATTCACAAGGCCTAAATTAATAATAACAAATTACTGGACGAAACTGTTAAGAAGACACTTTTCACACAAGCGAGGCCTTGTAAAGACTTGAACATCTTCAATTTCTTTAAGCAAATGTTATGGTCTCCTAGCTTAACCCAGGTTCTCCCCACTAAGTAATACAAAGTCAGATATAAATACACAACATGTAAAAGAAAAGAACAATAATGTTTGCTACTTTTATGATTTGTGTTCTAAATTAACAAATTGGCCATACAGATTGTAAAAGCTTTTTCATTGTTTGCATGTACAATTACAACTGTGATAGTTAAAATGTACACATGGAAAGATTGCAAAATGGGTTACATTTATCATCTGTATAATTTGATTGCAAGACAAAACAAAATTGTGAAATTTACTATATACTTGCAAGGTATATTAACATGCTATAAACTTGTAAATTAATTTTGAAAAAAAAAATTGTCTCTAAAATAACTAAAGTAACTAAAGTGGCTTTGATGATTTGAAGTGCAAAGCAGATGAATATGGTGTAATTTAATGTGTTGTTCATAATACATTTCTTTATTTCTTCCAGTTTCTTCCGGAAGAAACTGGAAGAAACCCCTTTTTCCACTTTCTTCCATTCTTCCGGAAGTTTCTGAACCCTGTATTTTAGTAATCAACAAATTGTGTTTGTGAGGTAATTTTTGAACCAATCCAAGACAATACCTCTGAAGCTGTAGTGATGCATTTTAGCTAAGATGATGTCATGATTTATGGTATCAAATGCCTTGGAAAAGTCTAAAAATACTCCAGCAGTTTGAATACTTGTAGAGTGTTTGGGACAGTATCCAAATTGGTTTTCAAAGAGTATGTTGTTTGTCTATAAATGAGATGCATCTGTTAAAAACAAGACGCTTTAAAACTTTTGAAAATCCCGGAAGAACCAAAATTGGCGTGTAGTTTGTGAATTTATCTTTACTATCATAGTGTCTTTAAAGTTGTTCTTTGAACTAATTGTTCACTAGATATCCTTGTGATAAGGTTATTCGCAAAATTTGAGTTGATTCCGATCTTGCAGTTTTGTGTTATGAGCAATATTGCTTGTTTCCCATGGTCCTAGGCTACTGTGCTGTAATTTCTGTCCATTTATGGACAGAAAATCCAATTTTGTGAATGTAAGGGGCATTTCGTGATCCACAGCCTTGTCCCCCGACTTGCCTAAAAAAGTTGAGATATTTATATCATCTAAACTTGTAGACTTAATGATGCATGTATCAAATTTTGTATTTACAGTACAGTGGCCTATGAGACTCTGTGATACATATTTGCTCACAACACCAAACCACAAGATCAGTAGCAATGGAAATTTAGGGAATAAGCTTTTCTTAAGGATATCTAGTGAACCATAAATAAAACAGGAGCTAGAATCACAAAATGCACCTTTAAAAGTTGATCCACCTAATTGCGTACTGCTAATATATGAAAAGGGAATATCATTGTATATTAACCCTAACGCGAACGAGATGCAATGAGATGCAACAAAAACGTTGGTACCGGTCGGAAAAATGTTTCTTGTGGCATCTCGGCCGTCAACAACTATTTTTGTCGCGCAAATGACTTCTCATTGCACCTCATTGCATATGGGACGTCTTCCAGGAAATGACGCGATGTTCTCGTTGCATTGGGAGTCTTTCCGTGAAAATGACGCGATGTTCCGGTTGCATCTGGGACGTTCGATCCAGAAATGACGTGATGTTCCTCGTTGCATCTGGGACGTACTTTCCGGAAAATGACGCGATGTTCCGCATTGCATCTGGGACGTCTTACGGGAAAATGACGCGAGGCTTTCATTGCATCTCGGACAGTTTCCACGCAGAAGATCGAACTTGGCTCAATGTTTCCTTTGCATTCGGGAAGTCTCCGCGGAAAATGACGCGTTGCTTGTTATTGCATTCGGACCGTCTTCGCGAAAATGACGCGTTGGCTTTTCATTTGGCATTTGGGCCGTTTACGGCTAGAGATTGCAAACAAAGTAGAGCAAGCCAGATTATTACAAACTACTTGCATGAATCCATTTGCTTCCTTTTTCAAGTTTTATTTACTGCCGTGATCTAAATACAAGTCCGCCGCCGTGGCCCGCACGTGTTGTGATAAAAAAAGCGAACAAACGGCCCAAAAATTTAGGGTAATTCTTTGCCAAGCCTTACGGCCTAGGCATAGCAAATTTTTAGCAAAGAATTACCCTCAATATGGCGGTTTGTGCGCTTTTTTACCCCCAACGAATGGCAGTGGCCACGGCAGGATGCTTGTATTTTAGGGCCACGGCAAGTAAATAAAAAGCAGGGCCACGGCAAGTAAAACTTTATTTCTTTTTTCACCCATGGGAAGAAACTCCCGTTACTCTCGTGAGGATAAAACAAACCCCAGGAAATTCCGCATCACCACGACTTAAACTAAGCCCTGCGGGCCATAAAGACCCCAGGGTCTTTGCAATAAAGGACCTGCTAAATCCCTGAGGCATCAAGCCTGTCCACCCTAACCTACGATACTAAAACAAGCCCTGCGGGCATAAAGGGACCCAGTCTTTGCAAGAAGACCCACAACTCCTACCGGCCTAAAGACCCAAGTACGACTTTTAAAAGCTAAAAGCATTTACCGTGTTAGCGGTGATGCGGTATATCCTCGCCAACAAAGGCAGGCAGACGCTCGTCTAACGGTTAGCTAATGAGTAGCTAGTTGTATAAAAACATCGTGCGATCATCAAAAACGGTATATAAAATCGTGCGATCAAACCTGTAGCATCCTCATTTCCAACTGTTATGTCTACAACCATTTACTTGGCGTTTCAAGGGGCACCGGGTTCAATGCAACAGAAGCCAAGGATACTAGGCACTATAGGAGAATCATTGCATGAGTACCAACATTCTACAGGGATTGCAGAGGAAAAGGAAATGAGGTCATAGCTCAAGACACCTCCCAGAATTTCGCCCTGATCAGAATACACAACGGTCAATCACGTCGGGGGGCCCCGTAATCATTCCAGTGCCCCCGAGACGAACGGGCCAGATGGTGGATCTGAGATTAGCAACATGGGTTCCAAGGATCCCTCTGTCTGGTGTTTCAAAGTGAGTTATAGGTGGTGTCAGTCCTGATTTAATAGCTCAGACCTCAGGTGGATCTGAGATTAACACCAAAGTGGGTTCCGAAGATCACGTTTCCTCTGGTGTTTCAAAGTGGGTGTCTTGCTTCATTGCATCTACGAGCAAAAAATGCAAAAGGGGTAGTTCCTAGGAAGTTTCTCTAGCCTGCAATGGGTACTCAGTCCTACTTTCCTCCCGTAACTACCCGTAGATCAGATGTTAGTTGAAAACGTTAGTGGGTTAGCCCCCGTTCCCATCTAACTGCAAGAGGCGACCACTGGCGTTACAGCTATGCTCATTCCCGGGTCCCATGCAATTCTGTTTTTGCCAAACAGTACTTAGCGGTTAGTATTTAGTCATGGTTACCTCTAACGCCGGATTCCGTCAATTCCTTCGTTTCAGAGGAGCATTGGCTCGGGCTTTGTATTTAGCCTTAGAATGGATTTTTGCCACCCATATTAGGGCCGCATTCATCACAACCCGACTTTCAAAAGCCTAAGACTAGCCGGCAACGAGCGTAGCAGGGACCGAAGGTGCCATACAAGCACAAGGTCCTAACTCAGCAGGACATCGGCTTTCCGTCACCTGGTAAAAGCCAGGTGGCTGCCTTACGCTACAGTTCCCTCACGCTGCTTGCACGAGGGGATTCAGCGCTGGGCATTTCCCGCTTCACTCGCCGCTACTGAGAGATCGGTTAGTTTATTTCCTCCGCTAAATTCAGCGTGGGGTGATTCCGCGCGATCTGGAGTAGAGTCATAAAGGACATTGAGAATGTTAGGTGTCGGGTCATCTTGCAGCAACAGGCCCGCCGGGACACGCCAGGAGCGCTTTTCAAGCCTGAACGCCTCGGAACCATTCGGGCGGCACCATACCTTCACCCCCGTCCCAGAGTCTTTCCAGACGGTCCGTAGGGATTACCGGTCAGAACGCTGCCGCAATTTTCGCTGGTTCCGCCTCACCGGCGGTCCAGCGCGCCTCACGGCACGGAACACAGACAGGTTGTGGAGGAGGAGCTGCTTTCTATGGACTCCTTGAAGGCTCGCATCTAGTTGTACCCTCGCTCCGCGCCCGCTTGCCCGGGCGCAGATACGGATGCAAGTTTGCATCGTATCATGCGTCTGCGTGTTACCGATACGCGGATTTCTCAAGATTAGCGACCCTCGGCGAACGGGTTCCGGGCCCGCCCCGTGGCCAGGACCGCTATGCGTTCAAATACCAATGCACAATGTCATCGGTGCACGAGCAAAAGCGTACCCACACACGGCAAGGCTAGAACCTACCCGTGGTAAGCGTTTAAGACCACTCGCAGGATTAACATTTGTGGCCTACAATAATTCCCCACTCTCGCATCCAGGCGAGCGGGGCCCGAGGACCGCCAACCACGTTAGAATTAGGCAGGTATCCCCGCTATTCGTTCCACAATGACAAAGTACGCCAAAAAACACGGCGATAGGACTCGCTCCAGTTAAGGATCGGGTATGGCTGTCGTTTAAAGGGTTTTTATGCCGTTGACTTGCGTGTTCAACACCACATAAGCTGTGTTGACTTCGGCGTGTTGCGTCAACATTCACATGCCTTGTTGTCGCCAGATCTCGGCAGCCTCAACTTGATAGCGTAACGCACTCAAACGACCAGTACAGTTTACATATATATATATATATACACCTTAAGCAATATAGCCACATGTTTTTTTGAAGGGCGCCCACAATTTTTCAAAAATGTGGAGATGTTACACGGTTGCATTGGTCACTGGCAGTAAACTATTACCTGATGAAATGGTTAAGCTCGAAAAAATGTCTAGGTGTCACAAACGAAGGAATTTTGTACTAGGAATAATTATTATCGGGGTCTCTGATAATAATTAAAGGCTGCTGAAAACGGCCTCCTTCCAATGGAAAACATAGCCGACGCTCATCCATCAGTTGTTTTAATAGTTCGGGGGAAGTCAAGTTAGGGTATTTTCTCGGAGGGTTGGCATATTTCATCATGGACGGACATAAACGTAATATTTCCAGCTCTGCCGTTAAAGTCAATCTGGGATCCCAATTCTTTACAAAAATGCTTATTTGTGATAAATAGCATTTGTTAGCATTTCGGTCGAGGTTTAGGAGTTTCCTAGACCAATTACCAACGCAACTGTGCAAAAATGTCAATTTTGAAAATTGGGGGCGCTCTTCAAAAAATGCTGCCAAATTGCTCGCCAAGACCACTACAAGAGGAGTAACCATCCCTCTTAATATATACGTTCCGCTACAGGAGGCTTTTTTTTACCTGCGCATGCTACCATTTTTTTACACAAACCAACTGTACCGCTAGAAAGCGTCCCTAGATCAAAAATCCAGATTTCGCATACGGCACACGTCCAGTGTTAGCCTCTCTCCAGCGGAGAGCCGTTCTCGGTAAAATCACCTGCTAGTGGGAAAAACACCGGATCGTGCCCTACCATATCAAGCCACCAAATACTGGCAAGGGCCGAGCCGGCCCTGGCTCAAACCAGAACACTTACCGCTTAAAGACCAAGTGAAGCGGTTCCGCTCTGGACTTAGTCACGTTTTCACTCAACAGTGTACCTATTGGGATCTAGGGTGATCTTTGGTGAAAGAGCAGAGGAACCGGGTCAGTTCCCGTCTTACGTAATGCGCTATCGTGAATCGGTGTCAGTCAGACACACCACCCCCTCTTATAAATATAGATGTTCTGGTCCCGAGCCAAGCTCCAGCCATACAGGCCGGCTTTTCTTGAATCTGGCATGTTACATTTTTGACCACAACCAATGTAACGCCACCGAAAGGGTCCCTAGATCAAAATCCCGATATCGCATACGGCACTTGTCCATTTTTAGCTTCCTCCCGCGGAGGAGCCGCTCTCGGTAAACTCACCCACTAGTTCTTTGGGAAACGTCCGTCTGCTACTGCAAAAAAATGTTGCGCAATATACAATCCCCTCTCTGACCAAAACTGTCCAAGGTTGGTCTGGTTAGAGATCAGGTGGGAGCACAGGTACACAGGGTTGAAGTTGTTCGCTGCCGTGGCCCTGGTCCCGGGTAAGAATGTCGATGCCCTGGCCCTGCCGGGTAAGAAGTCCCTGCCGTGGCCTGCCACGTAAGAGAGGTAAGTACCCCTTATATATATACGTTTTTTTTCTGGCCCGAACCAGGCCCCAGCCGCTACAGGCGGATTGCGATCGCATTCATATACTTACCGCAGCCCCTACCGGCGTGGGACTACAATCAGATACTGCGGCTGGCACAGGAGGAATCTCTAAGGCATAAGGTATGGTGGCCTTCAGCGCGCCAGTCTAGAATAGGTTTGCGGGAAGGGGGGGGGGCCCGGCATGTGGCCGACATTTTGTCAGCAGGATCGGGTAATCTCATACCAAAAGAAGGAACTCTACCGCACAATGCTCCGTAAAGGTACACTTGCTACCAAGCCGGGCCACGGCAGCCGAATTTTGGACCAAGTAGGGCCACGGCAGCGAAACTTCACGTGGCAGGCACGGCAGCAAAAACACTTCACCAAGTAGGTCCACGGCAGCGACCTTCAGGGGAAAGGACACGGCAGCGAAACATTTAACCAAGAAGGGCCACGGCAGCGAAATTTTTCACAAAGACGGGCCACAGCAGCGAAACTTTAAAAAGAAAAAAAAAAAACGTGCCCAAAAACCCGTCTAAGCTTAAAAATGCAAATTCAAGATGCCAAAATTGAGGGGAATAGATGATGTATGTTTCACCGGATCGTTGCATTATGCATGTGCAGGACATACGGTTATGAAAATGCAAGTCCTTACGGCTAAAAACATTCCTCAATCTTTCCCCTCAGTTTGCTCTCGATTTCATTCTCTAATGTAGCCGGGCCACGGCAGGTGAATGAAAGTATAAACAAGGCCCTATAGCGAACAAAACACATGCCTATCACGGGACAAAGGCAAATTGCGACTCTAAAAACATTCATGAATCGTTTCCCTCAATATTTTGGCATCTTCGTTTTTGCATTCTCTAACGTAGGCTTGTGGGCCACTGCATGTGAAAGTATAGGACAAAGGCCTACCTAGCGAACAAAACATATCCCCTAAACATAGAACGAGGCAAATCGCTATTAAAACATTCATGAATGTTTTTTTCCCCTCAATGTTGGTTTTTAACACAGCCTATAGTGAATGATACGCATGTCCTGATCAGGGAAAAAGGTTTCATGTAAAAAACGTTTCCAAAAAGTTATTGCAAAACATCTGCGTGGTATGGTTTCATTGTTTTAATGAGTTTGCTTGCATTGCTTTCACTTACTTCTTTTTCTTGAGTAAATTTGTACGGTGGTGTATGATTCATGAGAAAAATATTCTAAACAACGTTCCGAAAAAAAGGATCAGAAAAGCCACATTGTTTGTTGCAGTGCCATGTCACATGAAATACAAAAACATGACATTTAAAATGTTTCCTACTTTGATCTTATCGTTACGGCTAGTGGTTCACTTTTAACAACAATCGTAGTGTCTATTGACTGGAATGGAACTTGTTCACTAATAGGGTTTTTTTGTGTTTTTTTTAACAAGACTAGAAGGTTGAAAAAAGTTATGTCCAAAAACAGTGTGATTGTAGTGTTCTTTTTTTGTTATATGATGTTTCTTGCATTGCTTTACTTTCTGTCTTGTTTTCTGTGAGTGAATTTGTGCGTGTGGGTTACTGATCATGAGAAAAGTCCAAACAAACACAAAGTTCAAAAAAGTTCAAAAAAAAGGATCAAAAAGCCAAATTGTTCGTGCAGTGCCAAAGTGCATCACGAGAAAACCAAACACTAAAAACTGAGAAAGTTTCCAAATGTCTTATCCGTTTACGGAAATTGTGGTTCACTTATATTTTAGCTACTTTTTGGAGCGAACCATATACCATTTATAAATATGGCGCAATATCACAGTTTGGTGCAACCTCAGCCCAATCAGTGGCGTCATCACAAGTACAACCCGGTAGGGGTAGGCCAATTCACAACCCGGTAGCATCACCCTGGTAGATAAAACCCTGCCCAGTCATAGCCTGGTAGAACCCGGTCTCTGTTATGCGTCTCCCTGTCGCAAAGAGGAGATACTAAACAAGATAAATATTTTGATTTAGTAGAGTCATTTTGCAGCCTACTTTTGAAAATATTTGCCTAAAAATAAATTAACTAAAATTTGAGCAGGGGTTTGAAGTACACAACTAAAAGAGCAACTAGAAATGAGAACAGTTCGCGGGATCTCTCTAAAGAACAACGGAAATGAAATGAAATTACCTCTGAAAATAAAAAGGTTCAAAGACGTGGCGGATGTAGAATCACACACTTCTACTCTAGGTCAATTTAGTCGACTCCATGTTGGAGATGATACCTAATGTCAAGAAACCAAAAGCAAATCAACTCAACAGAAAAGAAAAATTTTTTTTTGTTGTGGTAGGTTATTAGGTCGCCGATCTTCGAGTATTTTTATATGTTGAGGGGATTTAAAAATGCGTAGGCTCGTACATGATTGATGAAGCAGTTCCTTTTTGGCCACAGGGCTATTCCCCACGCTTCACACTCAAACTTGGTACGAAATCGACAGTCACCTCAGACTTGAATATTGTGGTATAGGCATTATTTGCCAGCTAGGTCGAATTATTCATCTGCTTTCTTCACAATCTGTGACTAACTTGCCTGGGATCTACAGGTCCAGGAGATTGTATCCTATTGAATGTGCTACCCTCTACGACCCGCTATCAGTCCCATGGCTTATTTCTAGGGTGAATTTGAATGGCGAGGGCATGGCTGCTGCTGTTTTTCTGAACGGGGGCGGGATAGTCTGAATTTGAATGATCAACAGCATTTGGTTGCCAAAACTTAAAGCATATCCCAGGCGTTTACCGCGGCTAATGTCCACCAGGAAAAATAAAATCTGCGTCCCGACCATTTCTGATTCTTTCCTGCTAGCGAGTGATATGAACGTAATTGATCATTGTCTACACCGGTAGTTCTCGGTGTGATCCAAGACCGTGGTGGATGGTGGGGCGTTGATTCATGGGTTCTCCTAGGTTCTACGACATCTATACTAAATTTTCTTTTGAGTGTTGTCCGGCGGCACGGAAAGCATGGTAGAAGGAGGCTAGGATAGGACTGTCAAGATACTACTGTCTTTCCATACTGTAAAGGTGAGATCGGGTCCGGTCTAGAGTAGAATGTCCCGCTCTCAGTCTTTGCTAGGCGGACGATCTTGATTTGGGGCTTTCTTTTTAAGGCTTCAGAGGCAACCCTTTCGAAGCCCACTTAATGGCACCCGTTAAGGATGTTTCCTTGTTGAGGAGATCCTTGCACAATGCCAAGGAGGTATAGAATCTATCCGTTAAAGATTATGATGCCATCTAATGTAATGAGTGCTCGCTACCTGTTTAGTGATCTCAATAACGTGTCCGCAGTTTTTGACAAGAGGGGGAGGAACTTGCATAGGTAACCGGACGGAAGACTCTATCTGCCATGGCATATATTTTGAATTCCGGCTTTCTTTGGTGGGCTTGAGTGGCATGAAAAACTTGTGAACTCCTGCTTGAAACCCTTATAGCGTATCATGCTTCGCTATGCCAGTTCTCTGCGCAATTGTAGTGTTTGCGGCAATTTTCTGGGACGGTTTCCCACACAACTTAAACGGGCCAAGTATGGCCTCCACACATTTTATCGTACTTTTCCTTTTTTCTGGGATGTTCCCTCGGGGGCAAACGTTTCGTCATCTGCGATAGCAAAATATCTTAGCCACCTGGATATTTGCTCAAAAAACGTGTCCTCATGCATTGTTCTACTATCATATTTCATTTATGAAAGGACCCGGGTTGGCTGGAACAATAGTCACGGATATTTCTAAGTTTTTTAGGCCCATGATCATGAGTAAGTGGACTGAAGACGGACTCACTAGAATCGGCCTGCCTGTGGTGATGGGCCATTGGCACATGCTCTAATCGGAGACTCTTGTACCTGTGTGAGGACCTGACTTGAACTACTACTTCGATTCTGGAACTGTAAGTGACGTATTGAGGGCTTATGGCGATGGCTTTCCGATTGACGGGTTTCTTGGTATTTTTTCTTGTTCTTCCCAACATTTGGTGATGCACAAGATTGCGATTCAGCTGCGGCGGCTGCCTGCAGCTCAGCTGCTTTCAGCTAGCGGGGGACTTTACACTTAGCCTTTTTATTTGGGCTTCTTGGGAGTTTCAGTATCATATCTGATTCACATTATCATCGTTCTATTTTGGACGTAGAGGGGGATTGTGATCTTGTTCGCCCATTAGCGGAGCTAATATCCATTGCTACAATTGATTGAAAAACCTCTCCTTCACGGTGGTCAAGTGGTCTTGGGAATAAACGGATGCCGATAGTCATCTCCGTTGCTAGTCAACAATACCTTTTTTATACAATTACCTCGAAAAATTAAAAAATACAGGGGCTATGCAAATTTGAAATCTACTTTTTAAACCTAAAAACCTGAAAGCCTTACTCTAAAACCACGCGAAACAACCGGACTACGATTAGACCGGGTAGTACCAAACTAAAAGGTATACTAAAAATTTGGGACCAACATTAGAAATCCGCAAAAAAACCCTAAATAATACGATGAAATTGTCCAAAGTCTGAATGTTTGGTTTTCCTCGGATGGGTCCAAATAGTGTGGATACCCTGTCAGATCTTTTTTTTTTACTTCTGACACGGGGTCCAGAGGACGCCTCCACAACCCGAGGTGGGGGCTCCAGAGTACTCGCCGGAGACTCGAGTATGCAACAGGTAGCACTGGATTACATATTACCATTGCATACTCCCGGGGAGTTGACATGGACGGTTAGCCGGTTCATACTAAATTCATCCGGCATCAAGGTCCGTGTTATACCCGCCAGTATTGTCGCAAAACCATGGGCCGGAACACCGAGGGCTCAAAAGCGCGGCGATACCGAGTAAGGTTTCCCCGCCTTTTACACGGGTTTGAACTCTGTTACCGGAACGATATCGTATTTGTCGCAAATACCATGGACCGGATGACCGGCTCAGAAGCTCGGCGATACCGACTATGGTTTCCCCGCCCTTTACCCCGATTTGATCTCTCTCTTACCGGAGCCCTATCGTATTTGTCGCAAAAAACATGGACCGGATGACTTGGCCTCAGAAGCTCGGCGATCCCGAGTATGGTTTCCCCCGCACTTTACGCGGATTGTTCTCTCTCTTATGGAGCCCATCATATTTGTCACAAAAACCATGCCCCGGGACCCGGTCTCAAAATCCGGTTTTGCCCGCTCTATAGGCGGTTTAGAACTCCTCTTTACCGGAACCCTATAGTATTTGTCGCAAAACCCATGGACCGGATGACCCGGCCTCAGAAGCTCGGCGAAACTGAGTTGGTTTCCCCGCCCCTTACGCGGATTTGATCTCTCTCGTACTGGCGCCTATCGATATTTGGCGCAAACCCAGGCCCCAGATGACACGGGCTCAAATCCGGTTTTGCCCGCCTCTAAGGCGGTTTAGAACTCTCTCTTCTAGTGAACCATTTTCTCCCGTGGGAAAATGCCCCATATGATGCCTTACAAAACAGTACACCGGCATGGTCCGTGTGAATACATGGTCGTGTTCAGGGGGTAAAAATCTACCGTAAACCTCTTTCTTTTCTCCAGCTGGTAAAGCGTCTGAAATCGTCAAAGCAATCGCGCTTTGCGTGCGCTTTCTCAAAACCAATATATGCGACTTTCGCCTATCCTTTTTTTTCTCCTATCAACACACCCCTCTATTATATAGATCGTTCTGGGCCCGAACCAGGCTCCAGTCGTACAGGCCGGCTGTTTTTACCTCTGGGCATGCTAATTTTTGTACAAATCCAATGTAACGTACCGAAAGTCGTTCCCTAGATCAAAATCCGATTTCGCATAGGCACCCGTCCATTTTTAGCCTCTTCCAGCGGAGAGCGGCTCTCGATAAAAAATCACCCACTGTCGGAAAACACCGGGATGCTGGCTAAAAAATGTTTGCCGCAAATACACTACCTCTCGGCGGAAAAACATCAGCCATGGCATGACTTGGCTTCAACAAAAAATATTCCGCCGAGTTGGCAGGGGTTCCTTACGCAAAGATTTCCTCACTTTAACCTATAGGCCTGCGTGAAACCAATGCGAAATTGGCGGGGGGAAGG
>JAMKCH010012998.1:0-49411 GCA_023653785.1 Ophioderma brevispina
CTCTCAGTTCAAAAGATTATTGATAAACATCAGATTATAAACTTAAAGAAACAGTAGGAGTTTTATGTATGAAAACTTTTCAGTCAATATTTATAGCTTCTCGATAAACTAAAGTTTTCAATCAAAAAGCAAGTTTTCACCTAAAACTAAATGTTCAGTTGAGAACAAAAGCTTTCAGATTAAATACTCCGAATTCCGAAAAAATAAGATTAATTATGACGAAAAAAAAATAGTGTAAACGAAGTTGAGGATTTGGCTGCAATATATGGCCTGACCTAATTAATACACCTCTTGCTGCCAAGTAGAGACCTGCACTCACCGAACGTAGTCATACAAACTCTCATACACTGTAAAAAAATATGTAATTTTACAGGAAAAATCCTGGCAGCAATTCTGCAAACAAATTACCGTAAAAAGTGACAGTATTCTGTGTAAAAATTAATTAATCAAAACATATAAAAACATATATATTGGTGAATATTATAGAGTTGTAAATGTGTGGAGAATAAAAATACATGAACGAACACCCTAACTTGTTGCGCTATCAACAAATTTTTACGGTGAATTAGACTGTAAAAATTACTTGTAAATTATATCCATCAAACGTTAAAAATATACAGTGTAAATTTGAATGAAAACCTGTAAAAGCTGTAAGTTACGGGATTTTGTTGGCAGAATGCTGCCAGTATTTCCTGTAAAATGTACAGTATTTTTTTCCTGTCAATTTAGTAATTAATCATTAAAATAAAAAATTCATAATTGTGACAATAATGTTGTGCTCATTATATTTCGAATAAAATGCCCCACTTTTAAATTGAAGTAATAAGAGGCCTGGAAATTGAACATAAAAATTTACAGTATTTTGCGGTATTCAAATTACAGTCAAATACGTAAGTTTTTACAGTATTTTACTGAATTGCACGGAATTTTTTTACAGTGTACACGAAAAACACGTATGTTTGTTGACATTTTGTTTATTTTATTGCACAGGAGTTGCGCTACTCGAAAAACATAGACCAATTACGGACAATTGCTTGTAAACATGTCCGGCCTTTTAAGTGAGAGGGAGTCACTCATGCCGCCATAATAGCTGTCAAAAACCTCAATAATGGGCGTGATTGGCAGTATTGTGTTTATGGTTGAATTAATCATATGTAAAATAACAACGGGGTGGGTTAAGTATTCTGCCCCCCCACCACCCATCTTTCAACATGGCAAGTTTAATTCCATGAGGCTGCCAAATTCATTTGGTGGTGGCACAATACACACAAAATGATTTAAATAACCAATTTTATTAGGACCGGTATACATGGTGTTACAATACAGGTCTTCATGGGGAGAGTGTGGAACCCCACGATCCATGTCATATAGACCCAACGTGTACTAGGCCTAAAGATCGACCACATACTTTAATTGGAGAATCCACCTTACAAGTAGTCTCGATATAACATAGGTGGTTATTAACTAGAAGCTATAAATGGCATATTTGTGCTGGGGAGTCCACCTCTTGTGTACTATGTGCTCCGTAAGAATACTGCTTGTAAGGACTCACATGGTTGGTTGGGTGGTTTGGTTTGTGTTTTAGATGAATGGCGCTTTCAACAAAAAGTTATTTGTGCGAAAAAACATCAGCCCTTGGTAAAACTACCAAGGTAAATAAAATAAAACAATTAATTTGATTAAAAGAAAAAACCAAAGAAAAGAAAAGCCTGTGGGGTTAGTACAATTGGACTGAGGTAGCTTTCAACCACTGCTTAATAAAAAAAAACACTGCAAAAAAACCAAAACATCCAACCTAAATATTCAATTCACATGTACTTAACATATCTCTACAGCGCAATAGGAGGATTCTTTCCACCCAATAAATTCTGTAAGGATAAACAATCAAGACCCAATTCCTGGGTATCCTCATTAGATGTCTCCTTTGAACATCAGACTTTACATTCAAATAAAAAGTGGTTAAACAGTATCATGGAATAGCAATGCTCACATCTCCCATCTGGATGTTTTCAACCAAAAATAAATAAGATTATCAGAAAAAAAACATTACCTACAATCATAAGCGGTGGAACATAACTTCCCAATCCCGTGAAACCTTCCAATCCGGCAAATCAAACGCAACTTCTGAGCTGATAATTTTCAATAAATTAGCAGATTATATTGACAGTCTTCTTGCCATGATTCTTTCATTTGCAATTTAAAAATACTTTATATTCAGAAACTTAACCGAACCGAGTATCAACGCCTTCTTATCAACTGCCTTCTTTGCAACCAAATCAGCCCAATCATTACCAGCATCCCCTGAATGACCTGGAATCCATACAATCTCTATCTGAATACCTTGCGAATTAAGAGACATATATAATCGCTGGACATCACAAATGATTTTATTATCTGATCAAAGCTAGAACTAGATGTAATGCACTCATACAGTCACTGGAAATGACAAAACCTCCATAGGTTTAACATCATCAACCCACTCTAGAGCCATAAGTATAGCGATAAGTTCTGCAGAGGAAGATGGAAATACCAGACGTCAGCCTGAACTTTAAAACATTTAAAAACTGGAATAATAATACGACAACCAACCCTATGATCAAAGGGTCCAAAGAACCATCAGTATAAATATGCAGGGCAGAGCCCCAATAACCATTTCCTTAACAACAATTTCCTCCTAGTTTGTATCAGTATTTGCAACTAATGAATGAATTCTAAGAGAAGTTTTAATTGATGATAGTCCCAATTGGACAAGGAGAATCCAGTCCCATAACTTTTCTCAAAAGCACCAAACCCTAAACCTCAAAAGGTCTATGAAAAAGATTTCCCAATGGGATCATCAAAAATTAATAGGCTTCTGCCAATTATCATCAAACATACGTTGGTTAGGATGAAGCCAAATGCAAACACCATGGCTTTTAATATAGGGATGTATACGGATGGAAGCTACCATCAACAACCAAATAACCACTAAAACTGCCGAATTGATCGATACAGGGGATTGAGTAAGAAGGCCAATTGATGAACGGCTGTTTTAATTCGTGCAGTATTATTTTTCTAGGGTGTATTTTCTTAATTTTCACAATATTCATCTTATTAGTTTATCTTTGAAACTGGAATACGCTAAGGGTATGAAGGGTATTTTACTGAGATGCGGGAATTATTTTAGATAATTGGGTCTGGGCATCAGTTTGTGCACGGTCGTCTCGACCATACGGGTCCGACGAACAGTGCACAAACTGATGCCCAGACCCCAATTATCTAACATAATTCACTTAGTTACGTCAATTATCCTTTACATACATTTTGCACCACAATTTTGCCAAGTTAAGTCGCATTTATTAAATGATTTGCGCGACAACATTTAATAATCTTTTGTATTAAAATTTTATAATGGTGACCAGTTTAATTGACCTCACAGCACTTAATTCAAAGCCACAAATCTTCAACGTCTTATGACCATGCTCTTATCCCTTTTCAATAGGCGGTAATTGGGTGTTGAATGGGATGGTGAATAATCAATACTAACAAAGCCATTGCCGTAAATCGTTAGCGTGAACTTCAGATACTAAATTTACACACCAAAAATAAGACTCATACAGGAATATGGCTACCTCAATCCGAGTTGAATGTTACAAATTGCATTGTCTTTAGGCAGATGCAGAACCTCCCATAAATTAATCCCACATAATATATATTCATTCGACACCCTGTATGACGACACCCCCCAAAGTGACGTCATACCCACAATCCTTCTTCCTCTTTTCGTCTTGGGTCGAAAAGTGCGGTAACGTTAAGTATTTAGCTCCGTAAATTGTCGAATTTTTGGTCAGATTTAGCTACTAGTCTAGTCCTGAACCTTGTGTAAATCTGTAAATGTCATTTATTACGTCCTGGGGCTGTAGTTTTGTCATTTTTCGTCTGCGAAGTCGGTATTTTAAGGATTATACCTTGACTTTGCGTTCGGGTGTGTCAACATACAAACCCGCTAATTTCAAACCCATAGACTGACTAGCTTAGGGCGTGGCACTGCCGCCACATTCATATCGATAGTCTTATTCCCATACTATCTTATATGTGGTAGGTATATTTATATATATTTTAACGTGTATCTTGTGATTACAATGTTTGTGAGAATTGTAATTTGGAAATGGGACGACACGCCTTTGGTTTCGCTTCAAGATGGCGTCCGGTTGTTTACATTTTACTAATTATGAACGACCATTACTTCACACAATGAGCGACACTTGTGGTTACTACTAGTTCCTTACTGCTTCGTTGCAGCCCTTATGTCAACGAGGTACGGTTTGATTAAAGGAGTTGTTAGGATTGTTTGGAAATGCCTTTATATAAATTTTCTATATAACTTAGTACAATTGTATCGGGGATCCCCGCCTTGTGCGTGGCTCAGGCCGGTTTGTTTCCATTATAGGGCGCGGCTGTACGTGACTTGTTCGACCGAGTCGCCGTCACGGCACCCACACCCATGCTGATGCCCGCGGGTCCTACTACCGGGGCGAATAGGTGCGCCGTGCGTTTCGGTCTCTGGTATTGCACCAGGTTCGCTCTGGAGTTGGCCCGGGGTATATCTTGGGTTTTCGTCCCTTCGGTATAACTGGACGGTAGGGATTTTGACCGGTAATGAACGGGAGCTCCTCCGTGATGTAAGCGGAGGTTCACCCGCCGTTACACAGGCTTTGGGGTTGGTGTTTGATCAGTGCGCCCGCGCCTCAGGGTTGCGTTTGACTGATAGGATACTGTGCGCGTGGTAGCGTCGTCGGTTACCCACCGATCTACAATACCACCGCTATACCCATCGCCGTTACAGGGAGTTCCTCCGCTGCTGTAAACGGGGGGTCACCGCCGTTAGAGGGTGCACACCCGCCCGGTTTCGTGTCAGTCGCCCGTGTCCCAGGGGGGGGATGCGTAGACTGGCTGGAGACTATGCGTGTTGTCACCGTTTTCGGTACCTACGATTACGGAGATCCCCGCTATGGTGTCCACCGTCCCCTAAGGTGGTGTGTCCTTCTATGGGGTCCGCAACGGCGGGACGCTGCCCCGGGGCAGCGTCTACAGGTGGCGGTTCCCGCTGCTAGCACGCCCGTGCTTTCAAGCGCAAACCCACCCGGCGGGACGTCGGGCCCTTCTCTATCTCTTTAGGGCGATTTACGGGCTTGTTACTGCGCTGGTCTCGATGCCTTTTGCCTTCATCCCCACAGGGGGGATGTCGGCTGCGGCGCTTTGACCCGGGCGAATCCCCTCGGTGCTGGTCATGGTCTGTAATCCCGGATTAAACCAAACAAAGGACCATTCACTGAGGGATTGCCAGTCGATTTTGAGACAATACCCATTCATCTGCTTTGAATCCCCATTCATGGGAATCAAAGTCTGCTTGGACGGGTGTTTTCTTTGGCGATATTGGGCCACGCTTCGCCTTTTTAGTACGGGCGATTATTACTGGCTCAATTACGCTGGGCCTCCACTCATTACGCCGTCCCTCCCACGGCGGAGTTATGGCGGCAGGAGTGTTGGGCATTTACAGCGAGGCGGGCTGGCGCTATTAGTCGGCCGGCCCCATGCTTCGCTAGGTAACCACCGGTGGCCTCAATCCTTCGGGGATTTTTAAGCGGTGGATGAGTCTTCTCGAGCGAACCCTCGTGTTGATGGGCCGTTGCTAATTTCTCAGTAGGAATTAAGTTACAACGGACCGTTTATCACGGGGGTTAAGGTTCGAGAGAGTTGCGGCGAGTTTAGCCCTACGGCATTGTCCGTTCTTTATGGGTGATTTGTTGGCCTTTAATGCGCTGGTCTCCACCCTGATGGCATCGTCCCTGCAACAGGGATTTCGGCTGAGCAGTGTATCATTCGTTTCCATTTGTAGTCGTGTCCATCAAATCCTCTCAGGGGGATTAAGCGATACAATAGACCATTCATCTAGGATTTACGAATCGATTACCCGAGACAATGCCTATTCACAGGGGGTTGAATACCTATTCTTTAGGGATCAACGGGCTATGTGAACGGGGCACTGACTCTGTAGGCTTGCCGGCCTGTTGGGGATCCAGCGCGGCGTCTCTGCCGCGCCAGATACCCCGCACTTGCATGCCGTGAAGGCCGATCCGCTTGGATTGGCTTGGCGGGAAAAGGGGGGGTGCGCACGGGCATGCCATGCCGTTAGTAACCGGGAGGCTGGGGCGTTGGCCAACTGGTTGGTATGCCTCTCCCGCTGGGGTTGCCTAGCGTCGTATTGCTACGTGTAGTCAGGGGTCAACCCTGGTTTTCGATCATCTAAAAGGGTTGATGTGGTGTTACCTCTCTGTCATATATCATCACGGTATACTGACTCCCTTCTTACCTCCAGCTCCAGTACCATTGACAATCGGTCATCGGCGCTGGAGTATCTGTAAGGTGACAATTTGTGAAAGATTGTCTTAGTTATTCGTGCAGTATACACCCTCGTTTGTCCCTTTGAGGGGCGCGGGTGTAGGCGGCGGTTGCGGTGTGAACTACTTTGGCGGCACACCGTGGTATGCTTGTATTTTTTAGTACTGTGTACGTGTCCGTTCATATACTTGCCTTTTTAATAAAAATACGTCGCATACATATAGGCCAGTAAATCCACGGGGCTTTTAGCTAATACCCGTATCTATTTGTTTCTTGCCGGGTGTCCGTGAGGTCACTGTGGTGTAGGTCCTCGCCCTTAACCGCCTCAATCCCTTCCGGATTCGGGCGATGGGAGCATCGTTTCGTCTACCCGATGGATACTGTCCTGTGTTAAGCCGGGCGTGTGTTACACTCGGACACTCCTGGGTGTTGATGATTCGATTGCGGGAACGGAACCCATTCGCGGGGACTGTGCACCCCCCTCTAGGTGTCGTCCTCTGCTGCTTTTCTTAGGGCGGCGCTTGCTCAAGCGTTCCTCGGGACAGCAGGAGTCGGGGTATTCCTACCACACCCGGACGCTCGGGCGCATAGCTTCGCCTTCACTGGTGGTAGCGGCTCCCGTAGCTTCATGGTGGCGTCATATCCTTTTTTATGATGCCTACCCTTTTTGGATTCAATTCCTTAGTTGTTCTCTCGGTGTGGGACTCGACGTCATCCATTCAATCCGGTTATTCGGGGCGGCTACGTCTTTATTAGGCGTTTGCAAAGCCTCTTAGATAGTCGCACGGGTGTCTTCCGGAGCTCAGACCCTCTGGGTCCGAGTTTGGATGCGGTGTTTAATAAAAAACCAAGCCAAAACGATGCTTTTGAGCCAGCCCTAGGGTTTGTGCCACCGGTTTGGGATGATGTCTCTCACCCCCTCCCCTTCTCCAGGGGCGTGCGACGGGTCTTATCCTGCTACTCCGTTTGATTCCTTTGGTTCGGTCCTTTTGTAGGATAAAATTGGCATCACGTTTGCTATGGCTTGAATTCATGTCGATGGCGCTTTGATCAATTACTTTTAGCAATAAATGCCGGTGGTGTCTTTCGCCGGAGTTTCACGACGCTATGTCGTCAGTATTTCCGGGAAGGGAGCTGCTCTGCGTTCCTTCACGTTTTTACGCTGTATTCATTACTTCGGAACGTGGTTGACTCGAAGTAATTCGATATTCGTTCGCCCCGTTTTGGCGATGAATTACCGTTGTGGATACGACTGGCGATTAATTTCGTCAGTAGGCTAAATTGTGGTCGGATTCCGCCGTAAGTTATGCCATATTCATCGCTTCTGATCGTTTTTCGATTCGAGGTTTAGGATCCGCTCGCCATCTTGGCGATGGATACCCTAGATGAAATGTTAGACGATTAATTTCGTCTTTTTGGCATTTAAGTTCTGTGTCGGAAGGACGCGGCCAAGTTACGCCCCTGCTATATTTCTATTCGGAAGTTGTCAGGAGCGGTTGGCTTTTAATCTCTACTAGCCGTGTGTGGCCGCGCAGCCGAGCATCTCGCTCGTTCGGCTTTGTGCCCCGATCCCCGCGGGGGTCTTTATTCTCACGCTATAGCACGGATTCTCAGCTCCGTTATAGACACTTCACCGGCCGCCCGCTGCGGGTTTTGTTGCCTTTATTTTGAATCAGTGCAACTCTCAATCTCTCTGCATGGGGATGGATTGATTGGTTGATAAGGTCTTTGCCATTTCAAATGACATGGACTTATTATTTTTAATCACTTGTGACTTTCAAATTAAAGATATATTGTTGAAAGGGGGTGGTATCAATACAAATCTATCTATGGTCTGAAATTGTTTGCTCTGATCATGGAGGTGTGATTATACTATACTATATATTATTTTACCCTCTAGTCGGATTGATAATTTAGTCTTCCCGCCAGATGCAGATTTTCTGTACATGGTGGGATAGACTACTATTTTATCCTATACCTTAACTGTTTATTTATATAGTAATAGTTTCCACTCTTGGTCTGGCATGGTGCTGCAGGAAGGGATTTATTACAAACCTCTCAGCCTTTTTATAAAGTGAGAGGAATATTTGGGTGTCTGGTGGTTTCGTTTCACAATCTTCTTATTCTGTGATGTTCCCGCCTGCTAGGTATGATGAGTTTGCCTACGGGCCAAACGCGATTACTCTTTATCCTTGGAAGCAATCCTATTTGCACTTAGCAGATAGGTTTTGCTCTAAGGTCCACCTGGGATAGTTATACACTTAGGGTTTTTTCTCTTGTCATGCCTAATTGGATTCCCCATTCGCCAGTGCGTCCCCCCTAGTCATTCGTATGATAGGGGAATGCTGTTGGGGGCTAGGCATTCGGTGCCACTGCCCCCCATTTACTCAGGCGATATTTCCTTAGACTTAGAGTTTTCGGAAATCTGTTAGATTCTCTTACTCTCATGGCTGCCTCAATCCAGTTGTTAGGTAGGCCTTGGAGTTAAATGTTGGAGCGGGTTCTGTGGATCAGGTACTCTCTCCAACATTTTTTCCGCTGAGAATTCTTTGTCCGCACCCTTTCAAACGTTTATGGTCATTCGTTTGAGGTGGTCAACGTCCAGGGCGACATCGGTATTCCTTTCTGATCTTTTCATTCACGATGAATAGGCTAGAGACGATTGGTTGTTCCCCCGGAATGGGGTAAATATTCTGGTTGGCCTTTTTTCCATTCTGGTGGAGATACTTGATAACTTGGGGTTGCTGTAATATACTGTGGGCAGCTTACTCCCCGGGGTAGGCTTCGGTCTAGAGATGTTGAATCGGAGTGGCTTATGTTCGCCCTCGAAATTCTCCTCTTTTCCGCTCTCGCACTAGCTGCCCTTGGCTCAAGTGAGTGGGATTTGGTGGGCTGGCTGCATTAGTTAAAAAGTGATGACTCAAGTCTTCCTGTCCTACGCTGTGCGGGTTTTCTAGCAGATTACTGTGGCCGTCGAGGGACTGAGGATTTGGGCTCTTCAGCCCTCCTCAGTCTCCGCTTACCTGCGGTGCCCCTTCCTCTCGGCCCTTCATGGGCCCAGAGGGTGGCGATTGGGTATAATGGCTCGAAGCGCTCTGAAGCCTGTAGGACCCTCATTACTTGGGAGGAAACCTCTCAGTTATGCGCGTGTTGTTGTGCACGAGGGGTGCTGGTTTACGTGTGACGTCTCCTCTAAGGTACGTACGCTTATAGCCTGGCCAGTGTTTTTTTGTGCGGAGCACTATTTCAGAGGGCCTCAAGCAAATTTTTTTAATAAGTTTGCCTTTAGGTTTCAATGCTATTGCTATTGGCATGTGGACCCTGCGCTGCTCTTACTACGTCTGAATTGCTTGCAATTCTAGTCATACTCATTTCGATTGAATGCAATCCAGGTGTGACGTTTTGCATCCTGCACCGCCTCCTAGTACCTGTGCTCATCTGGCGATGTTAATGCAATTGTTACATCAACATCGGATTGAAAGTAAGCAGATTCTGTATGAGTAATGTAAGAACAGTGGTGTTCTAATGACTGTTAGGATGCTTGCTTACCTTCTCAGATGTTGATTACCGGCCGTCCCGCCCCCTGCAGGATGTTTATCTTGTCGACGGTAAGACGAAAAGAGGAAGAGGATTGTGGTTATGACGTCACTTGGGGGTGTCGTCATACAGGGTGATCGAAATGAATACATATATTATGTGGGAATATAATATTTATGGGAGGTTCTGCATCAGCCTAAAGACAATGCATTGTTACTCAACATGGAGACAGAAGGTAAGCAAGATTTCCTTATGAGTCATTAGAACACCCACTGTTCTTACATAACTTCGACAGTGTACAGAAAAGTCGAAGTATAAGCGTAGTACTGCAAGAAGATGAAATTTTGAAGTTTAATAGGGGAAGATTTTCATGGAAAGCGGGAGGCTAACCAATAGGCAGTTCAGTTACCTATTACGTAATCGGTGACCGATCTACTGACTGAAGTGTGTGTGAGTGGGGTGAGTGCGTAGAGAACAAAAACACATTCTACAGAAAATCCTAATTTTAATTTTCAAATAATGCTAATCCCAAGGTCCTTCCCCACTCAAATATGTTGTTGCAGCATATCTTCCCTCTAACATTCTAAAACGGAGTCGACAAAAGAAGATGTAGGTTGTTAAGCTATCGACGTGCGATACCTTGAAGTCACTCACAAAATGAGCAAGTTTTCGAGGCACCCTTTCGACGCCCCATTGAAAACGCCATGGTAAACATAGACCACGCCGCTTGGCTCCACTTTTGATAAGTTTAGCATTCAAGTTGACTAACGGTGACTAACGAAATGTGTAAATCCGAGCGTTGTGACTGGTTACAGGCCTTCAGAGTGTGAGTGTTTGGAAAGTTCTGATGACAAGATACAGCTGGTGTTGTGATTGTGAATAGATGTGTGGTTGTGAGAATGGATTTGAAAAATTCGCGATTTGTTTTTCTACACAACGAAAATATTTCCAGAAATCAAAAGATATGTAGATTACTATTGATCAAAGAATTTAGTATTTTTTACAAAGCAATTTGATTCACTAACAGCTCTCGGAAAGGAGACTAATATGAGTAATGCGTAAAGGGCCACCAAGAAAACGCTTGACGCAAACTTGGATGCTTGAAATGGCAACGGCGATAATGCGGCATGTGGGCGCTCACGTGGCGGCCGCTGTACTTAATGACAGTTTGCGTGAGTAAAGATCGGCAAAATATATAGTTTGTATTTCAGTGCAATATGATGTAATACATGACTATATGACATTAAATTTCGATTGTGCAGTTATTGTGGGGAGGAAAGTCCGCTTTCGTAGCAAGGGTATGGGCTTCAATGTAGGATGGAACATTTATAAAACCAATGCTTTCCATTATAATCTGCCGAAATTTTACACTTTTTGATTAGACCTTTCTGTTCTGTCCTTATAGCAGGTCCCTCAATTGCTTCTTGAAGGATGTGCTTATTAATTAATAGGCGAACGGGGCATGATTTTTATACCAGGGAGAAATGGGAGGATTTAAAACTTTTTGGCGAGGAAGGTCGCATTCCCTCCTCGCTTCCGTTAAAAAAATGAAAAGTTGAAAGCTCATTGTTACTCCTCGCTTTTGATGAAAAATTTTATGTTGCGCTCTCTTGCTTACAAATTCTTCGCATTCCCCTCAATTCTCCTTTCCCTCTGGGGTAAATAATGACCCTGCCTTTAGTTAATATTCACGGGGGGGGGGTGGGCACTCCAACATGAAAACATGGGTGGAAGGCTAGCGATTTCAAACCCGGAGGCATTCGGTAACATGGGAAATACAGGTTTTTGGATGAGAGACAGCAAATTGCCCATAAATAGGTGTTATTGGGACACAAAAAATATTGTTAAAAAGTCGAAATTTTTCAAAAAGATTAGGTTTATTTTGGTGTCAATTTTCAAAATTACCAAAAAGAGGGGCCTTTGGGTGAGGTGGCAAACCTTTAAAAATATGGCATCTTTGGGGGAAAATGATGCGAAAATGGGGGTCTAAACAGCCTTATAGACATTTTTGCGCATTTTGATATAAATATGTACAAATTAGGTCATGAAAGAAATTGCAACTCATTAATGTACTAACTTTTGTTTGTACAGGCTAGGAAGAAAAAAGAAAATTACAGATTGATACGCTTGTAAAACTCCTACAAAATGCAAAATATATAAAAATCTCCCAAATTGCTCATTTTGCAACATATGCAAAATATGGCCTATGTACATTTATACAACTCACTCTCTCCATAGGTGTGTTGGAAAAGGTTTGAAGGGGAAACCATAAATATTTCAGACTGATAACTTGTACACTTCTCACAAAATGCAAGAAAATAACAAAACTCTTAAATTTTGCACATTTTTGGTTAAAATAATTATGTTAATTAGGCCAATTTAAGAGCATTAATTAGGCTCATTTGGTTCATAATTATGTTTGTTTATGCTCATAGAAAAATTCCTGAAATTTACAGATTGTTTGCATTGTGATTTTAAAAAATGCAAATTTTGCTCATTTTTTTTGGTCAAAATATGCTAATTAGGGTAAAGTAAGGCTATCGAATAGACTCTGTTGCTGCAAAATTCTGTATATGGGTGTATTAAGAGAAAATCCTGCAAGTTGCAGAATGATAGTGTGTAAGTTTTTCTTAAAGTACGTCTATATTAAGAAATTGATATTTTCCTTTTCATTGAATAACATAAAATTTAAAGTTTTTCCTCAAAATTATTCAATTAGTTGGTAAATGGAGAGATAAATACTTGTAATGTTATGTAATCTGTAGGTACATATATCAGGAACATAACCTAAAGAAATCAAGTGTATCCCTTTTATCGTTTAGATTCTGTACATTTTTTGTGTTGAAAGAGGACACTACCATGGTGCCATGGCAAAATAAAGAAAATAAAAGACTTGACCTTTGACATTTGTTCTCCAAATGACTGTTATGTACGAGTACAAAAATTTGAATAAGTTTGCAACGGAATGTCCGATTTCAAAAATTCGAAGTGTTCTGAGTTGCTGAAGAGTCTCTCTTTCACATACAATACAGTTTAAACCCACGGATGCAGACACTTATTTTCAACTGAACTGCCTACTAACAACTTCAGAAGAAATAAGTGAAATTTGGAGTCATTTGAGACAAAGCGCTTAAATCGGTTTGTGGTTTGTGTCTGTATTGCTGTAATCTATTTTGATTCGGGAGTTTCCGTAACCTGACCCATCTGACACTTTTCTGACACACTTATGAATTCGGAAACCCTTCACGGAATTAAGCACAGGTTTATTCCGTTAAGGTTTCCGAATTCATAAGTGTGTCAGATGGGTCAGGTTACGGAAACTCCCTTTTGATTCGTTTTGGTGAGTTGCTAAATTGAAAGAGGCTTGGCCGCCATCGTCTGATTCCATGATAGAAAAAAATAACGTAATCGCGTGACGTTTGTCCTTTTGAGTTGAACTTCAAGTAGTTGTTACTAGAACGGCACAATAGAGAAGACTTGGCGTTTAAAACACATCCAGATGACTTTACACTGTAAAAACAGTGTTTAGAAAGTGAAGGCAAGGTGATGTTTAGGTGTTTAATGTTTAGCAATTAAACACTTTGTGCTTAGAAATTAAACACATGGTGTTTAGAAATTAAACAGTTAGTGTTTAGATATTTGATATGTTTAGAGATTAAACGCTTCTAAACGTTTTAATCTCTAAACATGTCAAATATCTTAACACCAACTGTTTAATTTCTAAACACCGAATGTTTAATTTCTAAACACCGAATGTTTAATTTCTAAACACAAAGTGTTTAATTGCTAAACATTAAACACCTAAACACCACCTTGCCTTCACTTTCTAAACACTGTTTTTAGAGTGCACTGCGACAATTTCCAGTACAATGATGCCAATAATGCCTTTACTTTGAAAAGGTTTAAACAAACATATACATGAATACTATTACAAAATGAAAGGTCTAATGCTTTCATCCTTTAAAAGTAACCATAGTGCTCATTTACTAGCAAAGAGTACTCCGCATACTGCGTGAGGTACCTTTGAACGCGAAAGCGTCGCTTAGGACTGATCCATTCTTTAACACGAGAAATCAGACAAATCAATGTCAGCTTTGACAAAATCACAATGTTTCTCGCCTCTACAAAGGTCGTGTCCAGGCCATTGCAATAATAGGGTGCCTTTCCGGGGACTAGAAAATCTGAGCAAATGTCATGAATTTTCTGGACTTCTAGGGTGTTTGGTTGGGGGTTTGGGTGTTTGGTTGGTTGTTGGTTGGTTGGTTGTTTGCACTTATTTGCATAATATTTTCTGTTCAATTCAGTTTCATGGTTCGCTCCTTGGAGCGGGTCACTGCAAACTATTGCTTGACCCCTGGGTTGTAAATCTGTTCACGAGACACGGACTGGTTAACACAAACTGGGGTAAAAATCTGTTCACGGAAAAAGGGATGGGTTAACAAAAACCGTGTGTTTGTGTGTTACTGATGCTGCCCACGCGCTGCCACCGCGCAATCAGTATCTTCTTGGTGCTTATGCATTAGATATATGGGAAAAATCGGGCGTCGGACAGGTTAGACCCCGAGTGCAGTGGGGCCCTCTTTCATGCTCCCTTTCGGTCTGAACACTCGGAATCGTCACGATGTCACGGCGCTCCTCATTCTCCCTAATCGATGCATAAACCGTGTGTGTGTGTGTGTGTGTGTGTGTGTGTTACTGAGCTGCCACACGCGCTGCCACGCCGCATCAGTATCTTCTTGGTGCTTATGCATTAGATATATGGGAAAACTCGGGCGTCGGACAGGTTAGACCCCGAGTGCAGTGGGGCCTCTTTCATGCTCCCTCTCGGTCTGAACACTCGGAATCATTTTCTGTTCCCACCTTCCACCCCTTTTGTATGCTCTGCTCGTGTAGTGATTTGTTACCCCAAAAGAAGCCAGATCTGGTCACTAACCTCTAAACATTGCACTACTCCGCAGCTAAAGCCCGTGTTTAGCACTAAAGTCCCAGGTTTCAGAAGTGTTGTCGTCGAAACCTTTCTCGAAGGTAGGTTATAGTGGAGTACACCGTAGTGTTGGACATTTCATCCAGTGCTGTGGCAGACACTATTGTTGAGGCTGTGCAGACGGATACCGATAATGACGGGTTCGTGACTGGGTCGTCCCTGAAACTGAATCCCACGCTTGATGCCACTGGTAAGAAGGTCGATAATGGTTTGGTTATTCAACCAAAAAATCGAAAATAGCCAAGAGCTAGCGACTTCAAGTGAATATATTTCTGATAATTTATAGGTTTATCTATACGTGTTATTCCAGTTCAATGCAACTTGAATCTCAAAAGATACACTGTTAAAAATGTTCCTAATTTTACCAGAACTTTACCTTTTAAATTACGGTAAACCACGATTATTGAATAATCTTCACGCCCTTATTACATAACCTAACATAAAATTACAATTTGGAAGCATAAAAATGTAAATAAACAGTGGCTAAAAAATACTACATACACATTTTGAAAAAAGGTAGTATTATACGCTGCCGTGATATATTTCCGCTAATATGACAGTCTGTTGTAACTTACTTGTTTTTAATGTAAGAATACGAACTATGAAAAATCGTTTTAACTATAAAATGTTTAAATAAACATCGTAAGTAACGTCATTAAAAAAAAAGCAAAATCTATTTTCCTAAACTCATTTTTAAACAATAGTTTAAAAAACTTTTTCCTCCTTTTTTATTATATTAGTTTAATTGAAACAAAAGTAGTACACACACTTATATTATTATTTTAGCATATGCTCGTTAAAGTCATGGTGTGTGGTGGATAAGATTAGGACTTGTAATCTAAGGCCGGGTTCGATCTATGTAAGCGAAGTTTCTTCATATGGCCGATTTAATGGTGACAATAGAATGATGTACATTACCATATAAAACAAAGTATATAAACTGGTTTAAATCTTATTTCTTCACGTTTTCTTTTGTTTATTGCCTTTTTTTCTCAAAATTGTTTTGTTTACCTGAAAATAACTGTTTTACAACCCGTGGTAACGTAAATACAACGTTTGCATGATGCCATAGCTACAATGTTAAAATTTGGTTAGAGGATTGTAATAACGTTTTAATTCTTAAATTGTTTAAACAAGTCAAAAACCAACAACAACGTCGAAGCTGAGATTTTACGCGTATTTACGTTCCATGCAATGGTTTCGTATTTTTACAGCTCCAGTTATTTTACTTTCTGCATGTAGTGAGTCCCAGCTGCCAGTCAAATGCCTGTTTTTTTACAAGTTTATTTTTAACAGTGTAGCTTTGGCACGAACAAATTTTGCCGAACACTCAACAATATTTATATAAAGGAGTCTAGGTTTGCCGCCGGGCAACGCTATTCCATTGCGTATGCACACGGCAAGAATCCTCAAACCAACAACAAAGCGATGCACGACGTGCTATTTTTATATAAATTGCGACGTCACACCTGCATTATGGCATGTCGTGTGATCTATTCCAAACAATTACTGCTCGGGGTCTTGCATGTACATCAGCGGATACCCGGAAAAGACGAATGCGCTGTGACAAGAGGTTCCGACAGCCCATTTGAATTGAATGAAGAATACGGAATATCGGAACTAGTAAAACGTTATAATGAAAGATGTCATGGATGGGAAATGTTTTGAAGAAGTTGGTTGGCCTTGTCCATATTAGCAGCGTCAATAGGACTAAAGGACGACGTCAAAACAAAACCACTGTCATTTTCGCTAATATGGACTTTGATCTATTGCAACCCAAATTGTACTAAGTTTCTACGGAATTATGAGCAAAATGAGAATGAAATATAATTTGAGAATTTGGCCCAAGGCCAAACTTTCTGTGCTTTGGAATAGCGCTATACAAGTGATCCAACCAAGGTTAATAATATTAAGCAGGGGCGCGCTTTTCAATATGATCTAATAATGTTGTAAAGAAGTTCGTTTGTGTTTGGACGACGAGTGTAGAAAGGGGATATCTGTAAATAGTCCTACAGATGTTAACACGGAAGAGGTCGTGGGTTGGGTCGACTAAAATAACCCCAAAACCACCTTCGGCCCACATTGGCAAATTCACATCATGCCTAATCTCAAATTATACATAATAAGCTTTCCATTGATGTATGATGTAGGGTGGGACTATTAAACTCCTAAAATAAGCCACTCTCTATAGTTAGTGCTACAGCATCATAATATTTCTTGCTCCATTAACAGATATATGTCCCGTTGCCTACTGCCTAAATAGAGGTGTTTGTTCAGTTGTTGGTGCGAAGTACTACTGTATGTAAGTAACCTTTGCATTTGATGAGTATTTCTAATGTCCATCAAGATAAGCTGCCCTTGCACACTATATCATAGTGAATATGGTGGCAACATACCTAGTACATACTATTAATAATAACAGTTGTAATATACCACCAAGTGTGTCCCTAGGCGATCTACGAAGCAAAAGTCGTTCAAAGTGAACACAAAAGAACGCGATAAGAGATAAGCAGTAAAATGACGGCATACCGACAGGCCAGAATATTTAAAATAGTCTTGGTGCTGAAAACGAAAGTAAATTAATAAGCACTACAAAAGGTTTTAATGACGTAGTATTTCATATAATTATTTCTATAATCATTAAAAATACAGCGCAACACACAAAAATGATATGCATTGATTCTTCATGTAACACTGGCCCGGACTTTGATTTGGAAACCAGTTGGAGTTGGTGTAGTGCGGAGGTTTGGCAAGCCGTTTACATGGCGTTCAAAAAATACAGATGCGCACAAGCAGGAACCATTTTGGACGCATATAGAAAACATTGTTAGATGTTGTGATCTTCCTCATGTCAGAAAGGCAGCTCTACAAGTCATTTTGATACCTCATTGAAGAGTTTTACAAATGTATAAGCATAACAGATGAGGAAAACAGGTTCCCGCCGGGAAAGCTCGCTCAGTGGAACGCTACTTTCTTCAATTATCAATATGGAAACATATCCTAGATTGAATCGGTCAAGATAAGTAACATCATTAGCAATGTTTTGTAAATCTGCCTTCTCAATTTGGGTTCATTTGAAATTGAAATAATGTAAAATCCGATTCATATTGGCGAGTATCTCAATATTTGTACAAAGCGATAAAAATATGTGATAAGCGTTGATTGTAGTTTTATGTGTATCTCCTAGCGACAAGATTATTTGATGTGGCTCGTAGCTGGTGCATTAAAATTACATTTCATTTTGGTGATTAAAAAAAAAATTACCCAGAAATGGGAGAAGAACACATTTCCTGCGCGAGATCAATACAGGGCAAGTAAATTTTCACCGGCAACAAATTGCACACAGGATTTCATTTACCACAAAATAACGCTATGAGGTCCGGCCGTAGAACACATCGGACAAACTCTTTGAGAAAGATAATGTGGACCCATGGTTAAATTTAAAATCCATGTTCAATGCACACCAACATATTTTCATATTATTTACTCTTTGTTTAAGTATAAATGTATAAGTTGCGCCTTAGTTACACGAGTGTAGCCCTACTAAGTTTCAAGACTTGAAGAAAATTCTAGGAACATAGATGAAATAAGCTTTTTATGGACGGCATGTTAAGGAGCGTTCCGTATCACAGGATACTCGCGGCCCCGGATGAGCATACTCCGTTAATAAATACCATGGACATCACCACAAGCCATTACCAATGACTTGTGGACCCGCTAAAAGAAGCTTTTTATGGTGTTTGTTCTGCATGTAGAAAGTTAATGCGTAGTGAAGATATATTGTCAGGTTTATACGTGACAATAAAACTCTGGCAGGTGTCCGTTCAGATCGTGTGGAGACCATCACGGATTAGTATACCAATACCTGCACCTCTTCTGTAATGGCGATTGGAGAGAGAACTTATAATTCGCAATTGCGGTTTATGTCGACGCTAGCATAATCGTCCCTATGTTATCACTGGTCAGCAAGTAATCAGTGACGTCGAAGATGTCCTGTTGACTATATGCCAAAAAGCATGTATATTTGAAATATTATAGCTGGCTATTCAATATGAAATTCATTTTTTATCAACAGCAGGTATGAGAGATGGAATGAAGACTAATACATGTTCACAGTGATATAGGTAATCGTCAGAAAGCAAAAACACACTCACTAACGAACCTTATATCTTATCTGTTCGTTAGTGGATTTGGTGCTTTTTTCCTTTTGCTTATTTACATATATCTGCTGGACTAATCATAGATATTGGCATATAAATGCTCTGTGAACATTAGCTAGATTCTTCGTATTCAATTTCTTTTTCATTGAACTTATTGTTTTAAAGATGTCCCCAAGGCTTTACTGGTGATCGGTGTGAAATTCCTCGAAGAGGTAGGTGTTTCAAGTATTATCACAGGGGGTTGTAATTTAAATATCTAGTTTTCAGATTCAGATCCAATTAAAGCAATATTAGCACATTTTTTGAAGAGCGCCCCCAATTTTCAAAATTTGATATTTTTGCACAGCTATGTTGGTAATTGTCTAGAAAACTACAACTGCGAACGAGAATGCTCAAAAATGCGTATTTATCATAAAACGAGCGATTTTTGTAATTAGAATTGGGATCCCAGATTGTACTTAACGGCAGAGCTGGAAATGCTAAGTTTATGTCCTTCCATGATGAAATAGTGCCACTAAAGAAAATGACCTCTAACTTGACTTGCCTGAACCAATAAAACAACTAATAGATGAGCGTAGATTTCCCGGCTATTTCATATTGGAAGGCCGTTTCCAGCAGCCGTTGAATTATTATCGGGGATCCCGATATTAATTATTCTAGTTACAAAATGCCTTCGTTTGCGACAGACATTGTACTTTTTTGTAGAGCTTAACCATTCACAGGTTTAGTTTACTAGCCAGTTACCAATGCAACCGTGTAAAAATCTCAAATTTTTTGAAAAACTGGGGGCGCTCTTAAAAAAATGTGCTAATATTGCTTTAAAGGAACATTATGGCATGAAAAAAATTGGCATAATGAAAAGGACCCTTACTGAAATCACTTCCACGAGTTTGAAACAATTTGGAGGTTTACATTCTGTAAAAACAGAAAGAGTTCCAGGGGGAGGTGTCAGTTTGTGGCAATTTCTGGAACAGAAAAGCAAGGTGTTGACATCCCTGGCAGAATTTGCAGTGTATCTAGCATGGTTTGCGATACAATTCAAAAGCATTCAGACCGGGATTCAGGCATTGTACTTTAGGCTTGTAGCAGAGGGTGTATTGAGTCAATCCCAGAATGCACCAGTTTTGGGAAATTTCAACCAATAAGGTCATGTGATCCCACAAAAATCCTATTCTTAACACATAAAAGCCCCGACTTTTACACTCATTTTAGGCCACAAGGTGCTAGTACTTAGGGATTTTTTTCATGATTATGAAATGTCCTGTGGTTCTTAATCTTTTTAAACACTTTTTATCCCTAAGTACTGATATGTGTTTAGTACAGTACAGTATATGGCACATTGCAATGCATTGTGGGATTGATTCAAAACACCCTCTGGGCTTGTAGTAAGATATTGATCTGGCAAGTGAAAGATGGTTTAGCCGGGATTAGCACATATACAATAGCAATGGTCTGTGAGCTGATGACAACATGCTTTTCAAGTTTGGTAAATGCTGGCAATAATGTCAGAATCCTTGTTCCAGAAATTGCCACAAACTGCGACCCCCCCCCCCTCCAGAACTCTTCCTGTTGTTACTGTTTTACAGAATGTAAACATCCAAATTGTTTTCAAACTCGTGCAAGTGATTTCAGTAAGGGTCCTTTTCATTATGTCGTTTTTTTCATGCCATTATGTTCCTTTAAGGCAATCCATGGCATTGCTGTGATGTGATTCATACTGGTACATCGACCAATTAAAGCAAATAGGGCTGCATGTTTATGAGAACAGCACACAATAACTTGCATGTTACAACATCAATAACACTTAACTGCATAGGAGGGGGGTTCCTAGGTACCCAAATTTTTGTTTTTCACCCGGCGATTTTTAACGCTGCAATATATTTGCTTTATATTTTTGCATTCGTCTAACTTTTAGTTGCGCTTGCATTGGTGCAAAAAAAGTCAAATCCATCGCGTCGTTTTGGGTTAATTAGCATGGGTCCCTAGGAGCCCCCTTATGCACTAACGGAAATGCCCATGACAAAAATGAAAAATCTTATTAGAGTTACTGTGATTCTGATTTTCATAATGCATACACCTAGTGACATAAACAAAGTAAATAATTAATTAAAAAAATCTTGCAAAGTATAGTAGGCCATTGGAGCCATAATATTTTATATACATCATGTAGCGGTTTACTGTAGGAACCTATGGTAAATTATACAAGTAACCCTAAAAATATAAAATGGCATGAGACATTTATGTTTGTGCTTAATAGGGTAAATATAGTTCATTCTTCACCAATTAAAGCAATCAGCACAAGTCTAGGTGAAGCAATGCCATAGAAAATGCAGAAACAAATTAGTGTCTTTTTCGCACATTTTGACACAAAATTAAAATAAATGTTTTGCCCCTAATTTTCTTACTGAACAACTTTCTTCAGTTTTATTTCTTTATTGGTGATGTCTTTGAAGCCTTCTAACATGTGGTGGATTTCATCTAAACAACCCTTTAGGAAAGTGGAAGTGCAAACCCCTTATGCAGTTAAGTGTTAATGAGCGTTGATTGTACGAAGAAAACACTAACTACGCAAGTAAAGAAGCTCCCACCTGTTTAGTCTAACCTAGCCTCTCCAGACCAAAGCTGCTAAAGGCACCGTTGATACGGGTAAGATTATGTGTATGTCATAATTCCTCAGTCAGGCCGACGCGCGTTACATCAAACAACATATAACGAGGACATTGTAAGGGCGATGAGGGTACTACTTTGAGTACGCCAGATATTCATATGTTCGGGTCTTTCAGGAATGGTTTGAGGCTTCCGGAAAGATCAGAAGAACATTTTTGGTCTTTCCGGTGTGGTTCGGAAAATATTCTCGCAAAGGTGGGAAATACTCTCGCAAAAGATAATATTCTCTTAAAAGTCAAAGATATTCTCGAAAAAGGCCAGGACTGCTTTTTTTTGCTCCGACGTCATGTGCTAGGCATATTAGTGGTGTGGACTCATTGCTGATTAATCTCTTTGTGTTTGCCGTAAAGAGCATTGCATTACTGAATTTAGCATTTACCATTTATCGTGGTTTGAGGAGCCGGTGTGAAATTAATCATTGTCCGGCAGGTATCATAGTCTGGGCTCCATAGACGACAACGGAATAAAGCGTGAAACTAATGTTGCGTGAAGAGTCAACTAAATCGATTGCCCTATTGTTCACCATTGTTCCCGGACTGTGAGCCCGGATGACCGGAGGACCTGCCACACCTGGTAAAATTTAACTGTTTGCCAGTTCTGTTGTTGTCTGCCAAAGTAACGTCTGGCACATTGTCTACAAGGTGTTAAGATAATCTTTGGATTAATAATAATAATAATAAATACACATTTACCCTTCTATTACAGGAAGTGCGAGTACAATCCCACCCCCGTCTGAGCAGTCCACCTCCAAGCTTTCAGAAGGTGTGATTGCTGTAATAGCCATGGCTACATTTATGACAATACTCGTTCTTCTGACCTTTCTGGCTTGCTTCTGCTGGTTCTTTTGCCGCAAATTGCTGCCAAGTAAGGGTTCAGCACCTCCAGCAAAGACTAATGAATCCAACTCGTTCGGGAATCAGCCATTTTATGTCGATGGAGCAGTACAGGTATAGTTTTATTTAGCTGTTGCACAACACCGGTATATTATTAATACTGGTGGTCTGTCTGTCTGTCCGTGTGTCTGACCGCGTCTATTTTCCCCTTGACCGTCCGAAAACCAAGTTTGTATTGGTTTAAAGGATCAAACGTCATCAGGGGTCACTCAAGGTCAAAGGATGTTGGGGTAAACGTGTGTGTATGGACATGAAACTTGGAGGGTGGGTTCGATTGTTGATGCCAACAATCTTAAAGGTCATGACAAGGTCATCAAGGGTCATTCAAGGTCAAAGGAGGTTAAACGTTGGTTTCTTGGAGACTGAAGGTCATCAGGGGTCATTCAAGGTCAAAGGAGGTCAAATGGGGTAAACGTTGGTGTATGGACATGAAACTTGGAGGGTTGTGTCGATTCTTGATGCCGAAAATCATAAAGTTCACGACAAGGTCATTAGGGTTCATTCACGGTCAAAGGAGGTCAAATGGGGTAAACATTGGTGTATGGACATGAAACTTGGAGGATGGGGTTGATTGTTGATGCCAGAAATCATGACAAGGTCGTCAGGGGTCATTCAAGGTCAAAGGAGGACAAATAGGGTAAACTCTGGTGTATCCAGACGAAACTTGGTGGACAGGGTCGATTTTTGGTGCCGAAATTTTTACAGGTCACCACAAGGTCATCAGGGGTCATTCAAGGTCAAAGGAACCGTAAAACCTGAGGGTCATTCAAGCCAGGTGATCGCTAAACCCAAGTGATCACGAAACCCTGGGACCGCCTGTTATATTTTATTATTATACTGTTAAATGAGGGTAGTCTTTGTTTTTAACATTTAAATTGTCCAGGATTGTAGCCGCTTATTCTCGCTTTCTTTCTTTTTTCATTTCATAGAATCCGTATTCTCTTCAGGATCCCGTAACTATGGCCTATTAGCTTCTGCAAAGGGTAGAGCTAAATTTGAAAGCAGATTCATGAAGCCAATGAGACCCTGAATGTTGCCTTACATTCCCTGCTGGCCTGCTCCAAGAAATTACTACTGGTGGTGTATCGACAATCGCTGTGCAAACTGCAACCATGCGAAGAGGTTATCCAGTAGAACGATTTTAGCAAATTGAATATGTATTTTATAACAATGATGTACATTTGATCTCGTTTTCAACAAACTATTAACTGATGTTTACGTATATGGGTATGGGTATTTCGTATTGGTAGTGGAGGAGCTAGGACCCAGGTCAAACATCATCGTTACCCTCTGACAGAGAAATGAAAAGACGGAACAAAAGGAAATGCCGTATCTGTTGGCCATCAGATAAGATGACAATTTATTTTCACACCCACGAATCCTAGAAGTTCCAGCCATATATTAATACAAGGTATACTCAAACACAGGCGAAACATGCATACCTGGCCTAAGTCCCAAGCGTAAAAATTACCTGGGAGAATTTGGATATATGCAATTGGTAGTTTACGATTCTCATAAAGGGCAAAAATACCCAGCCAAAAACCCTAGCGTAAAAATTACTGGGGAGAGAATCGCTAGACAATGTGAACTGAATGGAGTCAACTAACGATGCCCTATGTCACCATTGCTTCCCGGACTGTGAGGCGGAGGACCGGAGGACATGCCACACCTGGTAAAATTTAACTGTTTGCCAGTTCTGTTGTTTGTCTAGCCAAACAGTAAGTCTGGCACAGGCTACAAGGGTTAAGATAATCTTTGGATAATTAATAATAATATAAAATACAACATTTACCCTTCTATTAAAGGACGTTGCGAGTTACATTCCACCCCCCGTCTGGGCAGTCCACCTCCTAAGCTTTCAGAAGGGTGAGTGCTGTAATAGCCAGGGTCATTATGACATACTTCGTTCTTCTGACCTTGGGCTTGCTTCTGCTGGTTCTTTTGCCGCCAAAATTGCTGCCAAGTAAGGGTTCAGCACCTCCAGCAAAGACTAATGAATATCCAACTCGTTCGGGCGAGGGAATCAGCCATTTTTATGTCGATGGAGCAGTACAGGTATATTTTTAGTTAGTGTGCACAAACACCGGTATATTATAAGAATGGTGGTCTGTTATGTCTGTCCGTTGTGTCGGACCGCGTCTATTTTCCCCTTGGACCGTCCGAAAAACCAAGTTTGTATGGTTTAAAGGATCAAACGTCATCAGGGGTCACTCAGGTCAAGGATGTTGGGGGAAACGTTTGTGTATGGACAAGAAACTTGGAAGGTGGGTTCGATTGTTGAGCCAACAACTTTAAAGGTCATGACAAGGTCATCAAAGGGTCATTCAAGGTTCAAAGGAGGTTGTTAAACGTTGGTTTCTTGGAGACTGAGGTCATCAGGGTCCTTTCAAGGTCAAAGGAGGCAAAATGGGTAAACGTTGTGTATGCGACATGAACATGCTTGGGAGGGTTGTGTCGATTCTTGATGCCGAAAATCCTTTAAAGTCACGACAAGGTCAATATGGGTCATCACGGTGCAAAAGAGAGGTCATCAAATGGGGTTAAACATTGGTGTATGGACATGAAACCTGGAGGGTGGGGTTATTGTTGATGCCAGAAATCATGACAAGGTCGTCAGGGGTCAATCAGGGTCAAAGGAGGACAATGAGTGGGTAAACTCTGGTGTATCCAGACGAAACTTGGTTGGACAGGTCGATTTGGTGCGAATTTTACAGTCACCACAAGGTCATGCAGGTAACTTCAAGTCAAAGGCACCGTAAAAACCTGAGGGTCATTCAAAGCCAGGTGATCGTAAACCCAAGTGATGCACGAAAACCCTGGGACCGCCTGCGGTTATTGTTAGTTATTATACTGTTAAATGAGGGTAGTCTTGTTTTAAACATTTAAAATGTCCAGATTTGTAGCCGCTTATTTCTCGCTTTTCTTTCTTTTTTCTTGCATAGAATCCGTATTTTCCTTCAGGACCGTAAACTATGGCCTATTAGCTTCTGCCAAAGGGTAGAGACTAAAATTTGAAAGCAGATTCATGAAGCCAATGAGACCCTGAATGTTGCCTTACATGCCCTGCTGGTCCTGCTCAAGAAATACTACTGGTGGTGTATCGACAATCGCTGCGCAACACGCAACATGCGAAAGAGTTATCCAGTAGAACGATTTTAGCAAATGAAGATGCATGATTTTTACATGATGTACATTTGATGCTCGTTTTCAACACTATTTAACGAGTGACGTATATGGGTATTGGATTCGTTATTGGTTAGTGGAGGAGCTTTTTTTTTTTTTTTTTTTCTTTTTTTTTTTTTTTTTTTTTTTTTTTTTTTTTTTTTTTTTTTTTTTTTTTTTTAGGACCCAGGTCAAAATCATCGTTACTCGACAGAGAAATGAAACGACGGAACAAAAGGAATGCCGTACCTGTTGGCCATCAGATAAATGATGACAATTTATTTTCACACCCACGAATCCTATAAGTTCCAGCAAGATATTCATAAAGGTATACTCAAACACAGGTCGCGGAAAACAGGCATACTGGCCTAAGTCAAGCGTGAAAAATTACCTGGGAGAATTTGGATAATGCAATTGGTAGTTTACGATTCTTCATAAAAGGGCAAAAAATATACCCAGCAAAAACCTAGCGTAAAAAGTACTGGGGAGAGAATCGCTAAGACAATGTGAACTGAATGGAGAACGAGCGATCACCCGATCTTATTCCGCTACAGCGAATTAACGGTAGCAAATCACCCCAGGTAGGGGGGGAAAACCAACATAAAATTCCGAGGGTAGACTACCACCCTAGAGTAAAAATCTCCGGGGATGAAATAGAAAGACCCGGAGGAACATTTTACACACAGAAAAGGAAGAAATCACAATATGCAAATAGCATTATATGCAAATATGGCTTGAAAACCTAGAAATGTCTAAAAATTGTAATATAGTAGTGCATACAACTTGCTCCGAGGCGAACTACATGTACCTGGAGAATATCAGAAGGCGGATGATAATGGAAGGTACACTGAAGAGTAAAATGTTAATGTGAAGGTTTAAATTATTACAATACATGTGCAAAATAAGGTAAAGAAAAATAAAAAGCAAAAACCGCTACAGAAGCGGTGCGCATTGGGCATGCAAAAAGACGTACCTAACACCCCCCCCCCGCCCCAACCCCACCCACTTAATGGAAACAAAATAAAGACTGATGGAGGTGATAAACCAGCTAATTGCCAAATCTTAATGATCCTTGAGGATAGTTCAAAGCACTGTGGGGTTGATGTTGAAATGAAGAAGGAATTTGACAAATTTTTTCCTGAAGAGATCTAGACCCCAATCTGAGGGATAGTGCAACAGGCTAAAAATAAATGGCCTTGCCCCTCAATTACACGCTTGCCGATGTGGAAAATGGGCTGGAGTGAACAATTAAATGGTTATTCCATAATCATGTTCCTACAGACCTTATGGGCAAACTTATCAAGTTACGCATGCAGCGTCGACCCGCCCCATGTTAAGTTCTTAATAACCTAACCTGATCATAATATCTGACCAAATCAGACGAGTATTTGGTAAGGGTGCACGAATCCCCCTCAACTGTCAAACTATTCTGTTACGTATCTCCCACGTAGGGCTCTTAAAAATATCGTTTGTACCAACGTGCAAATTAATGTTAGGTGAAAGGGTATTGCATAGCTGAACAAATCTGGAAAGTCTTTGACCAGACAAGCACATTTGGACCCCAACTCCACTCCAAAAACACTGGTGCCCACCACCGTTCTAACTGAAAATTATTTATACCAGCTCTGGGCAACGATGCTATCGCCTATAACCCAAGATCGCATAGAGTTCTGTGACAAAACTAGTATGATAATGCAAAAAAAAAAGTGAAAAATGAAAAGCCCACATGTAAAAAATGACAATTGCATGCCAAAAAAATTAATGCAAACAAACCAAGAACTGAAATGGATGAACAAACAGGCGATATATAAATACCTGACATAGTAGGGTGGAATCCTTTTAAATTTAAAGCACCAATTATCATAGGCTTTTTTTTTTTAAAAATATTTTTTGTGTTTTTAATTGAAAAAGTAATTTGAAAAAATGACTGGTACAATGCACTGCCTGGAGCGCATTAAACCCTGATGCAACGGGGCGAAATACCGTGCGAAGTAAAATACATGATTGTTAATACACAAATTAAGGACTGTCAATCATAGAGTGATGTCTAATGTAAACCTTAAAGCATTGCTTCCACCTACCCATATTCTGAATCTTATTCATCAGAGAAGAGAATCCCCTTATAGCTGCCAAAGTAGCTGCACCTATTCTGAAACTGTGAGAGGAAAAGGAGGATGGATGATGGATTAAGGCATAAAAGCCTTACGCCCGTTTCAAAAGCAATTGAACTGAAGATTAGTCAAGGTTCCTGCCAACGACAGGAACAGGGGGCCGGGACACGAAGGCCTAGCTTTTAAATAGGCAAGACATGGCACGCCACAGGACTATCGAAAGAGACTTAGTAGATGGTTATGTGCCCAATGTTGGAGGTTTTTCAGTTAGAAACCCCTCTCTGATCTGTTTGGAAAAGCGCACCTTACTGGGACAAAGAGGACTCTGATAAAATTAAATCATCAAAAGAAATACCCGAGAACGATCCGCGTTTAAATTTTGGCAAGTGAGTAATTCCCCCTACCCTCAAAAACAAAAAAAATGCAAGGAGAAATGCGGCCTTTAACATATAAACATGCCTCATACGAGTGAATGACATAACAAAGGCAGAGAACTAGCAATTTTTCCAAAATGTAGGACTAATGGGTAGCCGGGCCGTCTTTTGTCTGATTAGAACGCATACAACCCTCTTCTTTTTGAAAAGGAAGCATTTAGTGGGGTCATTAACCAGCCCATGGATTTGTGCTACCAAAGGGCCAAAGGCAGAGATATGGAGGTAATAGTAGTGGTGCCAACAATTTGCAAGGATTTTTTAATTAATTTTATTTAAAAACAAATGAAATAAAGAGGTAAGTGCTTACATTAGATGGGCCAAGAGGGAATTAACTGGTCGCTAAACCTAAAGTCAATGAATTTCACCACACAGCGCCTATACGCTGTCCAAGTACCAGGAGCTAAAGATTGCAGAGTTTTAAAAGGCGTGTTGAGTTTCACAACTTAAAGTGTCCAAACAAAAGCTGGTACTGGAGTGCACACCGCATCTGATTCTGGAGCTAATGCCTTGAAAAAAACGGTTTGTATCTGGAACGGGATAAAGCATCCGCAATGGTATTATCATTTACCCGAGATGTGTTTTGCCCCAAAAGGAAATCTTATTACATTCCAAAAACACGGCAAAACAAAGAATCTCCACCAATTTTCAAATTGTGGGCATCTGTTGAAGACTGCTTATGATGATTATTAACCACAGGAACAATCAGAAACCTAAGTTAAGTCGTTTTTCCAGTCAACATTCCCCCATATAAAACAACCGCAACTAAAATTGGAAAAAAATTCCATCCAGCAAGTGATTTTTCCTGACATTCACGGATCTAGGAAATTTACCCTGAAACCATTTTCCTTGAAGTTCCCCAAGCTCTCAACCACTTGTACTTGCATCGTGTAAAACAACTGAAGACGTGCGTCATCATGCCATGCTTGCTCAGGAATAATGTAACCATTGAAAGGTTCTAAGAATAAAACCCACATCCGAAATCATGCTTTGGCGCACCAGAAGATAAATTTAATTTGCACCAAGGTTTCTTCACCCCACAGGACATCGATCAACGTTCGAGGAAGGCGCGCCCCCAGGTGACACGGCCTTACAAACAAAGGATAAGGATCCCAATAAGGTTGAAGATCACGCACACGGAAATTTGAGAAGCCTTCAAGGCATCCAAGCTTTGTTTTATTGTTTTCAACAATTTTGTTCTGTGGAATTGAAATAGTTTGACTTACCGAATCAATTGCCAAACCCAAATATGTAAGTTTAGTAGTAGGCACCACTGACTTTTCTGAAGCCAGAGGAACCCCTAAAAGTTTTGACAAGTCTTCAAAACAATCCTAACGATGGCGGGCGCATGACTGGCTGTCTTTGACTCGTCACCCAACCCAACGAGCATGAAGTCATCTGCGTAAGTGAGTACGTCTATCAGAAGCTGAAGCTTTTTTACAGCCCATTCAGGAAAGTCGAAACTTTTCAAAAGGGGGGAGATGAGAACAAGAAGCCCCATAGGGAGAGCCTTTGTCAACAAAAACTTCTCCCAACTTTCCTCCCTAACAACTGGAAAATCTTAGGGGGTACAGGCAGTAATCTGAATGCAGATGAATGTCTGCCTGGCCATGAGGGCGCCCTTACCTACGCACACTACCAAACGAGTAGCTACTCAAAGCTGGCATATTTGACTACACAATAATCGGGGAATTCCATCATTAATGGATTGGCCTTCTGGGAAAGATAAATGTGTGTATAACCTGAATTTGCCTGGTTCAGTGTTCGGGGTACCAAGCCAATGGGTGATATAATTAAATTGACATGGGTAACTGTGAAAATGGACCAGCGATGGCGTTTCAAACTGGACCTCTTCATAGCTAGTCCAATGCCATATCTGGGTCTTGCAAAGTAAAGATTTCAAATTAGGAGCACACCTAAAGTGACGAGACCCATGAAAACCCAGGCCTAAACCAAAAAAAACCCATCGTGTTAAAATATAGCAGATTTTATTGGAGGATAAAGATCAAGTAGTGGGAGTAAAGAATCTAAGTAATTGGTGCAAGGATATTTGCAAACAAATTGATGTGCAGCGGGATTAACGGCAAACACATCTGCATTCGCAAAGCATTATTTACCCTTTTTGACAGTGACGGCACCCTGGCCGCCGAACCGAATCTTTTACACAAGGAGCATTTGTGACTGTACATGCAACCTTTTCTGTTCAGTGCTTGTTGAATACCAAGCACACCTTTTCTGTGAACTTGTTCCTGCATGGCCCGAGCTGTTAAATCTTTGTTTGAATTGCCGACGCCGAAAACCCAGAATAAGGCCCTTTTTTGCCATACCCGACTGTTCTGTTACCTCGACTATCACTTTGAGGAACTGCAACATACAGGGACCAAAGCTCATCAATATAGCCCAAGAATTATGAGGAAGCAATTGCTGCCGTAACCTGAACTGTTGATCAAAGATCGCCAGCCCAGCCCGAAAGCTGTGATGAAGCAGCTGTCCTAATCGTAGAAGCGGACTTCAACAAACTCTTGTGCCGACAAGGTGTGCCTCAAAAATTGGACAGGTGTAACAACCAAAAAAGCTGATGTCCATGAATGAATGAATGAGGTTGCTTTGGTTTATTGCTTTTCCAAACAATGTGCCCAGTCTGCGGACAGTAAAGTGCCATACCCAAATCCATACACTTTGAGTAGTAGGGAATCGTTTTCTCCAACAACAAGGGTAAAAATCAACAAACTCCCCATTTTAATTTTGATCTATACCTTGTTAATGACAAGCCCAAAGGTGAAACAAACTGAAAACAAGTGTGAGAAGAAAGAAAGCCCAAAATATGTTGAGGGGTTGGACCAGCAATTGAGAAACTGAAACCGAAACAGAACTTAATGCTCTTATTCACCGTTGAAACCGGAAGAACAGATGTATTAGAAACATTTGCATGGAAAAATTATGAATTGGCATGATTGCATTTATACTACTCGACATTCGCTGGTACTAGTGGATTGGCATGCCAACAGTATTAATGGCCCATTGCTATCGTATGATTGGAATAGCTACAGTATTTAACTGGCATGCCTACGGTATTGATGGCATTTGCAATGGTACTTGATTGCAATGCTTGCATTAGTGAAAGGGCATTGGCCCACAGTATATTAATTGGGAATTGAGCATCAGTGATCATTTTAAAGCTATTTTAAAAAATTAAAAACACATAAAATTTGCATTAATGAACTAGAAGTACTGGCAACTGCATTTGAAACATTTAAAGTCATTTGGGATAATTGGAGCACTTAGTACCTATGAAAAACCCTATTACACTTGTGTTAATGCATTGGTGAAGTACTTGGAGTAGACTGTAGCCATCATTCTTGATTGATTTGGTTGCTGCTGAGACTGAATGGTAAGCGAGGGCTGTTGCACTGGAAACGTTGAGCGAACCAGGTAGAATGGCGATGGTAGATTGTTGCTGCCGAGTGAGAATATCCCGCGGCACAATGTTGTTCATTTTGAGAATTTTGTGAAGCAATCCACTCGCTGGTTTTGAGTTGCAATGATGCGATTGCCGACGCTGAGAAACCTGTTGGCGTGGTAGTCCCGATGCCGGAATTGGGTAGTGGTAGGCACCGATACTGTCAATAACTGCTGGTTTGAGTCTTGCACGCCCGATGGCGACGGCCTGAGGGGATTGTTGTTGTTCCTTGTTGTTGATTATCCGCTATTTCACCTTCTGAGTCAGTTAATAATCTCCTAAACGCCGTGCTGCGATTTGTTTGCCTATCCGAAGCGACCCAATTTTGTTTCGATGATATACCGGAAGTCGAAAACGGTACGCAAATTTGATCTGTTCTGGGACGGCCGTCTATTTGTGGATTTCCTACGCCCCATATTGTGCAAGCACAGAGTAATACCGCAATGACCCCCAAGATTAGATCTCGTAGAAATAAACCAATAACGTGCAACGTTCGGATGAAATAAGTAATGAGAAAAATATGATGCGTCTATCTGTGTCCGTGACCAACCAGTTGTTATTGTAATGACGAGACTACGGGAAAACCCGATGATGAAACAAACTGACCCAGGCAACGGCACTTCCTATTGGATAGAGGCAAACCGGAAAAAACAAGGCCATCGAAACGGCCCGACCTGACCCAATGACCCCAAGCCAAGGGCGATCATTTATCCTCAGGGGTAAGAGAGTGGTCTCCGATGCCGTCCGAAAACTCAATTTACCCCCTCACATCACAGAAAAGGTTTTAACACCTTTGGTAGAGTTTAGTATGGACCTGTGACATAGCTGCTTGTATATAATAATGATTGTTTTAACAACGTAAGGGAAGTTTTCATGTTCCCACAAAAATTTCAGAGGTTGTTGTTGAATTCCAATATAATTAAAAGATACAGATGACATCAAAGATTTAATTGATTTCTAGTATCACCACCAAATGGACATAATACAGATCCTAGTTTTGGTAATATCTTTGGCAAGTGACCCATTTATACCAGTGCAGGTAGTTGGTGTGGGTGAATAATTACTTATTTGAAGGGAAATAAATACCCACTTGTCAAAATTGTGTATAATAAATCATCAGACTTGGACCAAAAGTGTCCTCAGCCATCCTCTCAAACTATCTGGGACGCACCCCACACTTCCAAGAAGTTTTAGTAATTTTGGACGTTTCTGATTGGCTACGACAAAGTCCGGAACTCTTATGAGCATGTAACTTTAATTGGTAAAAATATATTAAGGGGAAGGATGATGTGTGAAGTTTGATTGTATAAAGAGATGATATTTTGGTGAAGAAAGAATCAGTCCAGTTTGGAGTTACATCAGACCGACGGGTAGGTCTGATGTAAAGTCTACGCCGACTATATTTTGGGCTCAGATGAGGATGGTGATGTAGTAAATAAACTAAATTGACACATACAAAGCAACCTTGCTTTCGTCCGAGATGTGTTATTTGTGTGTGGAAAAACCAGTTGACCGCTCCGGAAAACCCACTACTACCGACGCCACAGGACCCCATATATCAACGCTAGCAGGTAGTACTCTCAACTTGTGGTGTCACTTTTCAATAGGGGCCCAATTAAGGTTACCTAGGGGTTCAAACTTTTAAAATGTTTCCAATATTCTGGAAATGTATGCATATTGTCTGTCTAGTCATAAGGATTCCAAAAAGGTATAGTTTGTACCATCTATGACCAATGGTTGCAGAGTTATGGGTAAAATGCCTCACGAATGGTAAAAAAGGTCAATTTCTATTTGTGCCAGGGTCAAAATCAGAAGTTGCTCGTATTTGTTGAAAAAGGATGGAAGTTTTCATCTAGCGTTAAAGTGTCAAAATAGGAATGTGTATCATCTGCAGTGTATAGTTATCAGTATGCGACAATATAGGTCTAGGGCAACATTAATCCAATTGGTATGACCTTCTTTGACCCCTTATCTCCGTAAGAGTTAAACATGAATATAATCAAAAAACTATTACTTTTTAGGAGTCCTATGACTCCAGGCAAAAAATTGGGCCAAGTATTTAAAAATAATCAGATTAACTTTTAAGTTGACCCCTGTATAAAGTGAGATTGCCCTTTTTACCATTTGTACCCTATAACTCCAACCAATGGTCGAGGTGGTACAAACTATACGTTTTGGAATCTTATGTTAGAGGATTAATATGGCATTACATTTCAACATGATTGGGGCATTTAAAAGTTTGACCCCCCTGTGTAACTTAATTGGTCCCTTTGAAAAAAGTGATACCACAATTTGAGAATACCTACCACCGTAGCATTGACGTTGAGAGTCATTACTACTACAAAAGGTGTCTGTCAAACCTTTTCTGCAGGGGGAGGTAAAACGAATTCCTTAAAATAAGGCCTCTATGATAATCTGCTCCTGGTAGATGGTAAACTGTAGAATAAACGCGGAATTTAAAAAATCACAGCAGTTTATCTAAAAAAACATTTTCTTGGAAAATACCATTAAAATATGAACAGTTTGTTTTAAAAATATTCCCTAAATATGTTCAAACACGTCGCACTTCCGTCACCCTTTGATAAATTAAATGATACCAACGTGTCGATTTTGAAAACTCGTGAGGGCGCACTATTTTTCAATGGTGCCAGGATCCCCTTAAACAGCCACCATCCTTAGCTATTTTACAAGAAATTCTCAAGCAACAGCTCATGATTTTTATTCTGCAATGAGTGTCTTATGATTGTGGGTAACTTAACTTATTCATTATATATTAACTGGTTATTTTCTCTCTGTAGTTTGTTTAAGCTATTAATTGCAATTTTGGTCAACACCCTTATTTTCCCCGTTTGCTCGTATTTGCATTAGATGATTATTATGACTTATAAATGAATGATTTGGGTTGCGCTGAGACTGATGGTAACGAGGCTGTTTGCACTTGAACTTGAGCTGCACCAGTAGCATTTGCTGATTGGGAATTGTTTGCTGCGAATAGAAATATCCCGCTGCACAACTTGTTGTTCATTTTGAGATTTTGCTGAACATTCACTCGCTTGGTTTTGAGTTTGCAATGATTGCGATTGCCGCCGCTGAGAAACCTTTGGCGTGGTAGTCGTTCCTAATTCTTTAGATGGTCCAGGCACCGATACTGTCAATAACTGCTGGTTTGAGTTTTGCACGCCCGATGTCGACGGCTGAGGTGATTGTTGTTGTCCTTTGTTGTTTGATTATTCCCGCTATTTTCACCTGAGTCATTTAATAATCTTCCTAACCCGCCCGTGCTACCTGCGATCTTGTTTGCCTATCCAATGCGACATTCGATGATGATATACCGGAAGTCGAAACGGTACGCAAATTTTGATCTTTTTCTGGATACGGCCGTCCTTTTGTGGATTTCTAACGCCCCTATTGTTCAAAGCACAGATATTTCCGCCAGGACAGGCTTAGATCGCTCGTAAAATAAACAAGTCAACTCTCAAACTTTCATAAATAAATGTAAGAGAAAAATTGATGCCTTATCTCTTCCGTGACCAACAGTGTAATGACGAAACGGGAAAACCCGATGAAACACACTGACCAGGACCGTCAATTCCATGGGAGACGAGCAAAACGGAAAACAAGGCCAGCGAAACGGCCCACCTGACCCATTGACCCAAGCAAGGGACAGATCATTTCTCCTCAGAGGTAAGAGGAGGAGTTGTCCTTCCGATGCGTCGAAAAACTCAATTCTACCCCTCACTACAGAAAAGGTTAACACCTTTTGGTATTTAGTATGGACCTGTGACATAGCTGCTTGGATATAAATGATTGTTTTAACAAGGTAAGGGAAGTTCATGTTCCACAAAATTCAGAGTGTTTGTTGAATTCCAATATAATTACAAAGTACATATGACATCAAAGTTTAATTGATTTCCTAGTATCACTCACCAATGACATCATACAGTATTCTAGTTTTTTGACACCCTCTTTTGTAAATCTTTATACCAGTGCAGTATGGTGTGGGTAATAATTAATTTGGAGGGAAATAACGTGTCAAAATTGTGTATAATCAATCATCAGACTTGGACCAAAAGTGTCCTCAGCCCAAAAAAAATCCTCTCAACTATCTGGGGACGCAACCCACACTTCCAAGAAGTTTAGTGAGAGTCATTTTGGACGTTTCTGATTGGCTAATAAAAAGTCCGGAACGCTATGAGAATGTAACTTTCTGATTGGTTAAAAATATCTGAAGGGGAAGGATTATGACTTTTGATCGTATAAAGAGCATGATATTTGTTGAAGAATCATTCCAGTTTGTGGTACATATCAGACCGTAAGTTTAGGTCTGATGTAAAGTCTATACGCCGACTATATTTTGGGCTCGAGAATGATGATGGTGATGTGTAAATAAAACTAATTGCCAAATAAGCAACTTGCGTTTCGTCTGAGATGTGTTTTTGTGTTGGAAAAACCTTGACCGCCTCGGAAACCACTACCGACAGCCCACAGACCCCATATCAACGCTAGTCAGGTAGTACTCTCAAATTGTGGTGTCATCTTTTCAATAGGGCCAATTTAAGGTTACATAGGGTCAAACTTTTAAAATGTTCCAAGCATTCTGAAATGTATGCCATATTGTCTGTCGAGTCATAAGGATTCCCACAAAGTATAGTTTTACCATCTATGACCAATGGTTTGGAGTTATAAGGGTAAAATGCCTACAATGGTAAAAGGTCCAATTTCTCTTTGTACAGGGGTCAAAAATCAGAATTGGCGCGTAGGTTGTTCTGACAAGGATGGAAGTTTTCATCTAGCTAATGTGTCAAAATAGGCAATAGTGTACTATCTGCAGTGTATAGTTTCATGTTATCGACAAATAGGTCATAGTAGGGCAACATAATAATCCCATTGGTATGACCTTCTTTGACCTTATCTCCGTAAGTAAACATTTAATATTAATCAAAAACATCTACGTTTTAGCGAGTCCTCTTACCTCAGCAAAAATTTGCACGTATTTAAAATATAACTCAATAAACTTTTAATGTTGGACCCCTGTAATAAATTGAGATGACCTTTTTTACCATTTGTATACCCTATACTCCAAAACCAATGGTCGTAAGGTGTACAAACTAAGCGTTTTGGGATCCTTATTATTAGATTGATTGGGCAAGACATGTCAACAGGATTGGGGGGGCATTTTAAAAGTTTGACCCCTGGGTGTAACTTAAATTGGTCCCTTTTGAAAAAGTGATACCCACAATTTAATAAGAATACTAACCCTACATACATTGACGTTGAGATCATCCACTACACAAAAAAAACTAACTCCAAAGGTGTCAACCCTTTTCTGGCATGGGAGAAACGAATTCCTTAAATAAGGCCCTTATGATATTCAGCTCCTGCTCTGGTAACTGTAGATAAACGAGGAATTTAAAAAAGCCCATCAGTTTTCATCTAAAAAACATTTTGCTTGAAAATACATTTAAAATATGAACAGTTTGTTTTAAAAATATTTCCCTAAATATGTTCAAAACGTCGCACTTCCGTCACCCTTTGATACATAATGATACCAACTGTCGATTTTGAAATATCTTGAGGGCGCACTATTTTTCAAATGTACCAGTATCCCCTTAAACAGCCCCCATCCTTAGCTATTTTTAAAGCAATTCTCAAGCAACAGCTCATTGATTTTTATTCTGCAACTGATTGTCTTATGATTTGGGTAACTTATACTTATTCATTATATATTTAACTGGTTATTTTCTCTCTGTATTTTTTTTTCAAGCTATTAATTGCAATTTGGTCAACACCCTTATTTTCCCCATGTGCTCGTAATTTATCATTATATGCTTATTATGCCTTATCAAATGAGGTTTCATACTTATATATGTTGTTAATGTGTAATTTATGCATGGGTGCCACTAATTACACGCCCTGCGTTTTCAGTGGCATCCACATCTCTTGCATATTGTATATTATTTATATATAAATCAATGTTTTGTTCCATTAAATATGTTCATATATATTTGTTACAATATTTATATTTACTGTACATGTGTAATAAGATGGAAATAAACTTGAAACCTTGGTATCAAAGCAAGAACACATGCATAAATGTTCCAACCATAACAAAATAAACTCCCATTATACAGTGTTATATGGCCTCCATTTTTCTGATTAAAAATATTATTTTCTCAAATTTATTTGAGAAAAGATTTCTCACGGGAAAAGTACTTGTTTGCTATAAAAGAGTGAAAGGGGATTATCCCTAGTTTGTTTTTGCAAGGTGCACCTGTTAGACTGCACAATAGGGGAAGTGGGGAATTCCCCAAGAATGCTAAACTTAGCTAGAAACTGAGTCAGCTTGTTTATGCTTTGAGAGCAAAACATTGCAAGATCGGGGAATTCCCCCATAAAGTTATAAATGTGAAGTGATTTAATTCAGGTGATGTAATATATGTGAATTCCAATTGGTCAGCTAGTGCAAGGTTATGTTTATGCATGATGCTGTGGTAATGTCTATTTTAAGACTTGGTATCTTGTGAAGTCAGTATATAATGGAGATTTGAGTTAAGTCTCGCCGCCAGCAACCTCCAGTAACAAGTAGCTAGAAGTTATAGCTAGTTTTTTTTCTGCAATGTAGGCTGGGACCCACTGGTCAAAAAGTCGCTTAGAAAAGGTTGGCCCTGGCTCAGAAAGATATACGAATTTTGACCTCAGATATGGTTAGTACATATCTTTGGATATCCCAAAAGTGCTGTTGTAAAATTATCTTTTCTTGTCCGGTGGTGCTATAACGTGAAGCGTATAAAAAGGCTAAATGAAGTAGCTAAGAATACGGTATTAGGGGTAGGGTATCATATATGTATATCATAAGCGATTAAGACGTTTGCCATATAAGAATAATGATGATTGGAGTCTATCTTGGCGAAAAAAAATGCAAAATAAAATTTAAAAAAAAATAGGAGGAAGAAATTATCACAAATATCGAAATGATCTCTACAAAATAGGGTGCTTATTCTTCACAAAATTTTGAATTATTAAAGATTTATCTGCTTTACGTCTGGTGAATGGATTTTTCTATTAATATTGTGTCTTGTAATGTTTTGTTTATTTATCCATAAGCAATATATGTTTTAATAGACTATTTTACATGTTACACACGGTGGGGGGTCTAATAGAAATCCTAATTAATATTATAACGCATTTAAGATTTTCATATTGTTTCCTTTTACTTGCTGTAACAAAAGGCTGTGATACAAACGTTTTGTCTATGCTGGATTACTTCAGATTGCAATGATTCGTAATAACTTTGAGATGTAGTGGCAGCGGGATGGGTGTATGGAGAAAATTAACCACGGTTCCAGGAATTGGCCCCAATCCACCATCCCAACAGGAAATAGCAACATACGCGAAATAGCTAAATTAGGACAAATATCGAAATGATCTCTACAAAATAGGGTGCTTATTCTTCACCGCATACTGCTGTACGTCTGGCGAATGGATTTTTCTGTTAATATTGTGTCTTGTAATGTGTTGTTTATTTACCCATTTTACATGTTACACACGGTGGGAGGGGGTCTAATTGAAATCCTATTTAATATTATAACGCTTGTTTATTTACCCATTTTACATGTTACACACGGTGGGATGGGGTCTAATTGAAATCCTATTTAATATTATAACGCATTTAAGATTTTTATATTGTTTCCTTTTACTTGCTGTAACAAAAAGTTGATCTATGCCGGATTACTTCAGATTGCAATGATTCGTAATAATTTGAGATGCAGTGGCAGCGGGATGGGGGATATGGAGAAAAAATAACCACGGTTCAAGGAATTTGTCCTTAAAAAAAAAAAAAAAAAAAAATTGTTTCCTTTTACTTGCTGTAACAAAAGGCTGTGATACAAACGTTTTGTCTATGCTGGATTACTTCAGATTGCAATGATTCGTAATAACTTTGAGATGTAGTGGCAGCGGGATGGGTGTATGGAAAAAATTAACCACGGTTCCAGGAATTGGCCCCAATCCACCATCCCAACAGGAAATAGCAACATACGCGAAATAGCTAAATTAGGACAAATATCGAAATGATCTCTACAAAATAGGGTGCTTATTCTTCACCGCATTCTGAATTATTCAAGATTTATCTGCTGTACGTCTGGCGAATGGATTTTTCTGTTAATATTGTGTCTTGTAATGTGTTGTTTATTTACCCATTTTATATGTTACACACGGTGGGAGGGGTCTAATTGAAATCCTATTTAATATTATAACGCATTTAAGATTTTTATATTGTTTCCTTTTACTTGCTGTAACAAAAAGTTGATCTATGCCGGATTACTTCAGATTGCAATGATTCGTAATAATTTGAGATGCAGTGGCAGCGGGATGGGGGATATGGAGAAAAAATAACCACGGTTCAAGGAATTTGTCCTTGCACCCCACTCACCCCTCCCCCAAGAAGAAATAGCAACATACGCGAAATAGCTAGTTTGCAAAATTATAAATAGCATGTAATGCGCCACAGCGATCCACATCTTCTGCATATTTATTTGTTTTTAAACACACATTATGATGGTTTCTGCATACAACATGTAGTTTTAGTAAAAAGTTAGCAACAGGGAAGAAAGAATGTTGTATAATGAGTAACAATGGTGATAGTTAGCCGTATAAGGAAATGATGTAATCTTGCGTAAAACATGCTTCGTTGCCACAGCAATGGTTCAACCCAAACCACGGGGCACATGTTTAACGTGTGATATCTGGTAATGAATTTGAGGTTTTGGCTGCTTTTATTCAGAATTCGGAAATCCTGTGCTACCATTTTTTCTCTCTTATAAGACCCACATCGAGAAGACGAAGAGTAAAGTAGGTTCACAAAATAAACGACCATATTGAAACAAACTCCCACTGGAACAAAGATGGGGGTGATCGCCCACACAACATCCGTAAGATCGACGGCAATGCCTGTGCTACCAGATGCCAGAGTATGTTGGGGGGGCCCTGTATGGGAAAGATCAACCCATGCCAAGAAGCTTATCAGTGTTAATGCCTCCTGTCGGCTATTAAAGGATGCCTCCGTAAAACATAAACGGAACTTATACCCATACTAGCAGGAATTGCCCGCCGACATCTCGTCGTAGCGTAGCGAGCATGCAAGAGCGTAGCTGCCAAGTATCTCATGTGAAGGCAACCCTATGCCTGGACAGACTACCTGCTGCCAACGCCTTAAACTAAAATCCAGAGAAAGTTTCTTCAGCAAAGTCTAAACTCTTGAAACAGTCTTAAGGAGCTGAAGAGAGTCCCCTTTGTGAAAGAAAGACTTGCAATCAAACCCAAGAAACATCTATGGGATTGATCACTGGTGAGCATCTCCCACCTGAGCTGACTCCTTCTTGGGCTGACTGGCGATGCCTCAAAACAGATTGAGAACCAGAATTGACGATCTAAGGTTTCCTTGCGAAGTGGGCTACTTGGAAGCAGAAGCGGACACTCCCTGGGGGTGGTGGAAAGAACACAGGACAATGGGAAATCTCTTGGTCTGCCCACGACTGGCGGCAACAAGAACGGAACTTTCAGTTGAAGCAGCCAGACGTTTGTACCCATCTCTGGCTGGATAATTGAGAAGCATCAGCGTTGACACGATACGAAGGAAGATTGATGTAGACAGGTAGGGGTAAGAGGGGTAGAAAAGGCACCATGGCATATGGACCCCTTATAACTTTAAAGGTGATCCTCATTGCTCGGACGGCATAATTAGCTATATACCAATGGAAAGCTTTTTTATCGCCGATTTTATATGTAACGGTGTCATATTTATTCTACTCACGATTTGGTTACAAGAGCCAAATTGAAAATCGTCTTTCAAGAAACACCACTTCAGCGAAACAGTCACAAATTATTGACTTGGGCGCTTGTAAGGTGGTGACGTCACCGATGGTAAACGTCTATAGCTTCTATTGCAAGTATTACACAATTTGGCACTCGCCAGTGGTATCACTTGTATCGCTCGTTCTGCGCTTCGAAGGACTTACATGGTTTTCTCTAAATTTGATCAAATAAATCAGAATTATGGCAATAAAGAATACAGATATCAGATAATATCTGGCGTAGATTTTGATGGAGCTATAGACACAGAGAAGGAGGTTCAGTCGGCATGTATACATCTGAATCCTTGTTCACAGTATTGCTGCCACAATTTTTATGGTTAACAAAATTGTCGCTAGTCAATCCTTACCGCCATGTTACGCTCAATGAGCCAAGACTTTACAGGAAACCCAATAGCAAAAAGCCAACAGTGATTATTAAAAAAGGTTCAAATAGCCATAATTGAGGACTGTTTCCCGGTCTGAGCAAAGTAGATTAAGATATTTTCCGCTTACTCCCCTGATAGCGCATATACCTCAGGCAATTCCAGTCGTTAGCATAGAGGGTGTAACGTATAATCAATGAAAGAGCCGTGGTGTCTTTATACGCACGCGCTGCAGTGTTTTGACCACCACCAATGCTCCAGGGGCAGGTCTCCCTCACTAACATCAAGGTTTTTCATGCTACAGGTAGCAGAGTGGTGGCAAAATTCTCACACTTTCGTGTAACCATAGCTGGTTGGCTGAAGCTCTGCTTGCTACTCTACGATTATCGTAAGCAATGCGATCAAGCGATTTTTCACATTTCTGCATTACGTCTGATGAAGCCGGGAATTATAATTACCAATCAACAGAGATCAAGGACATAGGACAACCAAATTTATCGCGATATTGGCGAAATTCAACACGGAGAAGAGGAGCGATTGGAATTCTTTACATGGAGATACATAGCGCAACAAGACACACAATCGCCTACGTCGGGGACAGAACTTATATTCCGAAGGGTTATTTCTACGAAGGGGTATTATCCCGAAGGGTCGTTGTCCGAACACACATCTAGGAAGTCCATATTTCCGATAGGGTTTTCTTCGAAGTGTTATATGCCGACAAAGTGTTTACTCCGAAGGGTCGTTTGTCGAAACTAGTGTTCATTTTTCCGACGAAAGATCATTACCCCGAACGGTTAATTTTCCGAAGGTTTATTCTTTCGAAAGGGGTTTCTAACCGTAGGGGCATTGTCCGAAAAACAAAAAGGGGTCGTTAGTCCGAAAACATTAATTGAGTTCTTCTTCCGAAGGGCGTTTCTCCCCCCTTTTTGCAAAAAATAACAAGGATTTTTGCTCCGAAGGCGGCAATGTTCCGAAAAATATATGAGGGTTTTAAAGCCGATGGGTTTTTAGCCCGATAGGGCGTTTGTCGAATTCGGACAAACAAACGCCCTTCGGACCTTAAAACCTTAGGAGTAAGTAAAAAATCCATAAGAGTAATAGCCTTTCGGAATAAAGATCTTCGAAAAACCACACTCTTAGACTTACCGAACTATTCAAAATGGGAAAACAAAGAAGGCATAATTACATTCAACCTTTGAACATATAGTTTGTATATGATACAGAGTAGAATAATACGCTCAAAATAAACAACAAAGATAGAAATTAATGTTAAAAAAAAAAGAAACTCCCAAACCGGGCCCGTTGGTGATGGATGTATTCCATAGCTGTGTACGTTAAAAAAATAAACAAATGTTGGACTGACGCTCAAAGATTCAAATAAAATGATTCTTAAAAGGAAATCATAACTTTCGTTTAGAAACTTTGGCCCATTTTACCGAGAATCCAGTGCAAAATCCAAATAAAGAATAAACAAATAAACAAAAACAATTATGTCGTAAAATCTGGATTCCTGATGGAAACATTTTAGTGAGAATGCAGGTTTTTTGATCGAGAATCCAAATCTTTAATTAAAGAATTAATCGATAATGATACGTGTTTTTTTCCTTCCGAGAAAAAAAAAACATTTCGGTCAATAAACTTGGATTTTAGCCGATAAAATAGTTTTTTTATTAAAAAACATAGAATCTCGGTAGCTACTTGGTATATCGGCGAGACGTTTTTCGACCGACAATGCAAGTTTTTCAAATGAAAAAAAAAACATGGTTTATAGATAAAAAAAAAAGCAGGTTTTAACAGAAAACTTAATTCTTAGTCGATAAACTAGCCCTTTTTCATATATTTTGGATAGCGAAGCATGGATTTTTATTGAAACTTGGTATATTAGTATTCCGTCTCGAGTTCTGAGTCTATCTTGTGAAATCCTTTGATTGGGGTCTAAAAAATGGTCAAAGTGATGTTTATTCTGACCATTTTAAACAAAAATTATGGTTACCAGTTGGATTGGGTGGTTTTCGGTGTTTTCGGCTCCTTTGACATTCAACGTTTGTCGCGTATTGCATGGATCCCGAATAGGCTATTTGGCTATATAAAATTGTCAAAATAATGATATAAACAAATGTTGAAAATTTGGGCGCTTTCTAGGTGGTTCTTGGGCGGTTCCCGATGTTTTCGGCTCCTTTGTGTTGGCGGTTTTCGACTCCTTTGTATTGCAGTGGTTGTTGAGCATTGCCCGGACGCCAAAAACTGTGTTCAGTATATGGACTTTTAGAACACATATTAACAGCTTACACATATATTTTCTAATTGTATTAATTAATCGTTATTGTCTTATGACCCTGCATATGTGATATAAATTTCGTGCCAAAATTCATTTGCAAAAGTGGTTTCCATGGAGGGGGGTCCATAACCCCTTATCCACCAACGCAAGAAGGAAGACCTTGTCCACTTTAGTGTTAAATAGAATTGAACAATTTGGATGGTTTCCTGAAGTTTTTAGGTGGTTTCCTGTGTATTCGGTTCCTTTGTGTTTGTTGAGAATTGTCTGGACCCCCGAATCCGCTATTTTGGTTGAGTTGGTAAAATTATTTATTTTTAAACAAAATTATTGAAACACATAGGGGCCGAAGACACTGGTAACCACCTAAAACAATCTGGGAACCATCGAAAGTATCTGATATTTGCCATTTTGAACAAAAATAGTCGATTTGGGGTCCATGCAATGGTCAATAACCATTGGAACACAAAGGAGCCGACAACACCAGGAACCACCAAGAAACAATCTGGGTAGCCTCCAAATTATCAGCCTTTGTTTAGAAATCATGATTTTGACTGTTTTGAACCCAAATAACCGTTTTGGGGATCAAGGCAATGCTCAATAACATTGAAACACAAAGGAACAGAAAAAAGGAACCACCCAAAACCAACTGGGAAACATCCAAATTGTACACTTTTTAAAAATCTTTATTTTGACCATTTTGAACCAAAATAGCGGTTTTTTGGGTGGGGTAAAGGCAATGCTCAACAACATTGAAACGAGCCGAAACGATCTGCTCGATTTGGGCATTGGGGATTTCCAAACGGTAATTAGGGAATTCTTAGGTGCATTTTCTATGGCAGCCTCGGTTCCAGTGACATTACATAATCACCTCTTAAACCTTCTTTCAATAAGTCTTAGTAATATCATGATAATTTTGAAACAAATTTATTGACTTCAAAATCGGTCGGGGTTAGTGGATTAACCCCGCTGCAAAACAGTGTAATTTCCAAAATCGCTCATTTAGAGAGCCCTCCTACCGCTCTAACCTAAACAGATACAGAAAAAAGACACAGGATAAGTTTTTACACAAAAAGGCACACAATTAGTACTTGTATATCGTTGTAGATACATACACAGATTAACATTGTAATTCAGTTATAGAAATTATTTTCTTTCTAAGTTCGAACTTTCTATCACATTTCGTTACCGAGAAAAAGAGGTCTTGCTAGTTGTGAAACATCCCACAAGCAATATTATGAAAATTGCATTCAAGACCTCAAATCCTCTGACCCAGCTGTTTGGCATCGGGGTATCCAAACGATTGGTAACAAACATCAACCCCGTCCAATTATTTCAGTACCTGGAGTTTCAATTGATGACCATGAGGCTGTGACTGAAGCCATTAACACAGCATTTGCAACATTGTCTCAAAGCAGGCACGTTCACAGCTACCTGCTTTTTTCCCATCAAAAGAGCACCCTCAAATCCATGTGTGGGACATGTAAAAAACTAAATCCAAGAAAATCCGCAGGCCCTGATGGGCTATCTAGTAAACTTACCAAAGAATTTGCTGTGGAATTCAGTGTGCCTGTCACTGACATTTTAAATGCATCTTTAAGGCAGGGCAAGGTTCCTCAAGTTTGGAAATATGCAACAATTCCCCAATCCCCAAAGAGAAACCTGCAGTTGTTCCCAAGTTAAGACCAATATCATTGACATCCCACCTTGCCAAGGTTTGTGAAGATTTTGTTTCAGGTTGGGTTCTCGATGATATTGCTCTTACTTTTGGCTCAAAATCAGTATAGTAGTACTAAAGGCTGTTCTACAACTCATTGCCTTATTGAACTTCTTGATATCTTCTACAGAGGCATAGATAAACCTAATACAGCTAGTACTCTAGTTGTGACGGATTTCTCCAAGGCTTTCGATTGCATTGATCATACTTTGGCTATCAACAGATTTCTTGAACTCGGAGTGCGTAATGAAATTGTCATGTGGATTACCGACTTCCTTACATCACGTCGTCAAAGGTTTCAGTACCAATCTGCCATATCCAAGTGGATTACTCTGTCTTGTGGCGTTCCTCAAGGTACCAAGTTTGGCCCCATCACTGCCTCTTACAATGCTAGCACCAACAGCTTCAGGTATGTTGATGATCTTACCCTTGGAGAGATCCGTCATGTCAATGAACAGAGTTCCATTCAAAACGATGTGCAGGAACTAGCAGCATGGTTTGAAAGTAATCACCTCAAACTTAATCTCTGTAAGTGCAAGGTTATGTGAATTTTGCTTTAAAAAGAGCAACCGCCCTCCCCTAACCTTAAGATCGCTGATCACAAGTTTGGAGGTGGTTATTGTGACCAAGCTTCTGGGCTTGCGAGTTCAATCCAACCTTGCATGTCAATCCCAAGTTAACACGATTCAGAAGAGCAAGTAGTAGACTACATACTTAGCAGGCTTAAACGCTTTGGGCTGCCCATTTCAGATCTTATCCAAGTGTATGTTGGTTATGTTCGACCAATCCTAGAATATGCTGCACCAGTGTGGCATGGTAATTTAACATTTAACCAAAGCAAGCAGCTTGAGAGTATTCAAAAACGTGCCCTTCGTATTATTCTTGGTACTCATTATTAAACTTACAGTGAAACTATTTCTGAGCTTGAACTCTGTACCCTAGAAGATGCGCATTCATTGATATCAAACAGACAGTATGGCTTTAGGTCTGGCCATTCTACATCTCTGATGCCCTGACCTATGTTTCCCAGTGCATCATCAATTCCATCAATGACAGAAAGGAATCTAGAATTGTATGTCTTGATATCAGCAAAGCATTTGACAGAGTGTGGCATCCTGGTCTATTGACCAAGCTTTCTGCCTTAGGATTCTTTGAAGCTGAACAATTACCATTCAATGTTTGTTTATGACTTCACTTATTTGAGTTGATTTATTCGGACAATGTCCAGGTTAACCCGAGAAAGCTACGACAGGAAACTCAATTCTACTGTGGTCCTTTCATCGGGAAGGAATTGAGATCCTACTCTTTTAGAAATTGACTGTGACATTGCATGTAATAAGTATGTCTCTCTGTACATGAGACGGATGGCTTAGCGTCTCCTTCGAAGGACAGGGTATTGTCACAGTTCACTTGCCAATGTTCAACTAAACCACGGGGAGAGCGAATTCTAATTTACAATGACAGGAGGAGATTTTTTTAGGTTACAAATGTCTCTCAATTTTCACTGGAACGGTCGTACACCACCGAGAACGTTTCGAAGGTTTATTGAACAAACAAGTACAACAAAAAAACGCAAACCTTGTTTTGAACTTGCCTATTATTGCAATCGTGCCCATAGAAAACCATGCTTTGACTTTCTGTCGTGCACGACAGAAAGTACTAAATCATCATCTTATTACATAAAGACGGCGTATTCGGCTAATTCACTTCAGGTGTGATGTTATACATTGGTAAGCATTCCAAATATTCAAAAAACCGGGGTTCGACAAAAAATGGGGGCGCTTCTTTCTGGAAATCTCATGTCTCCTTAATCAAAAGCTTTTTCACAGATTAACACGTATAAGTGGTCTCATAGACCTCAAAGTTTGTTTTCGCGCTAGCCGCTTTCCGCGTGGGATATTTTGTTAAATTTGTTTGTAATTGTCCGACTTTTAAATGCGCTTCTTTTCATACAAAAAGAAAAGAAATCGGCCAAGCTTTTAATGAGTTAATTAGTGGGGTCCCATAGACCCCCCTCCCCTTGGACACTGACATAAGTCTTCAGAGAATATTTTTAATCCTTTGGAATCCATTGAACACCTGAGCGTTTCTAGCAAATAAAGAAATACCTAGAAAATACATTCCGATTATATTTTGTATCTCAAACAGAACAATTCATACTATGACGTTGGGTATCATTTTGAACCTTAAATCCTTTACAACCTCGGGCAACAAGGAGTTTTTACATATACGATGCATCGCAATTGCAATGTTGAGATATCGAGATATGAGTTTAGTTACGGTGACAAAAAATGCAACTCTAAAATTAATTCGGGGATGAAAGGGTTAAAAATCAAAGAACCATAGCCAATTTTTGCTGATATGTGCGCACACATACATGTATGTAAAAATTATTAGTAACAATAAAAAATAATTAGCCCTTTATGTGCAGGAAACAAAACAATTTCATCGTGGACGTTACTAAACCGTTACTGTGCAAACTCTATGGGAAAATGACGTGTATTTTGCAACATTCGTCAAAAAATACAGGATTGTCTATAAAACTGCAAGTTTTGTGTTAAATATATATATGTAATTTGGTTCTTCTAGAGTAGATATGAACATAGTTTTCAAAAAGTTTGATGTTAGCATAAGGCTCGTTGGATTTTTTCGTCTTTTTGTCCAATTTTCGCGTGTTTTAAAAACAATATATTGACCCTAATTTGCAGCCCAAATATAAAAATTCTTTTTATTGCTTATTTGGTGTTGTCTTATGACCTTTACATGTGGTATAAATTTTGTACAAAAATTCCTTCGGGGAAAATGGGAAAGTGAAAGGGGTACCATGGACCCCCTACTTGGGCACTAACCCCTTGGTCACTTAAATGTTAAATCCAGAATTGGGAACCCTGTTAAATCTCAGCATCACCATTTAGAGAATAAAGGTATGATTTTGGGAACCGGTACTCTTTACGACGAATTGAATCCAAGGCGATACCATTATTTTAAGTGGAAGAACGAGGCCGGAGGCCGAGTTCTTCCACGCAAAAATAATGGTGTCGCCGGGTTCAATTCGTCGTAAAGAGAATACCGGTTCCCAAAATCATACCTTTATTCTCATTCTTAAACAGCTTTATCATTTAAGGTCATCTTTAACCCAACTTCGCGATGCTTTACGGCTTAAATATAACAAGAAAGGACTGCCACCACCCAGTGACAACAATCGAACAACCCGTTGAACGCAACGATCATACGCAACGAGACGCAACGTTGGCAGGCGCGTGCGAACGTAGCAAAACGCAGTATGATGCGAGTGGTTCAACCTAAAACTAACATCAATACGCAGCGCGTACTACCTGGGTTCAATTAAACGAATTGAACCCGGGCATCAGCCAATGGAATTGCTTTCATTGTCAC
>JAMKCH010012999.1:0-24831 GCA_023653785.1 Ophioderma brevispina
CATCCCGCCAGTTTCATATATGAGTGCCCCACCCCCGGGGTACGGGGGAAGGGTCTTCTAAAAAACTGGCCGAGGTGGCATCGGCAGTTGGATTTGAATTTATTGTTTAGATGGGAGAATTTGTAGATAGAATGTGGGCATAGGTTATAGCATCTTCCCTGGTTATTATAGCTGGCGATGACCCGGGCGATGACACGATAAAATACACAATAAAGGCACATCTTGTATGATAATTTGTTATATTTATTTTATGGTATAGCCTTACCGTCCCGTCGAAACCTATTATGCACGCAGCGCTGGCGCTATCATAGTTTGTTATGCAGACATTTGCAAGGTTGTGTATTTGTATTGTTCTATAATTTTATGATCTGATTGTAAAAATGTTGTATTCAACATTGCGTGCCATAAAATAGGTTTAAAGTACGCTCAGTAATCTTCACTTGCGCCGATTTCGCTCTCGCTGCATGCGAATCCTCTGCTAATTTCATTTTTTTTTTCAATTTCAAAGTCACAAATGTTCCCAATATAGAGCTCTCCACATAAGGATACGTGCACTGCATTTGTCCAGTCCGAAGCTGTAATTTGTTCCATGCACTTAATCGCTGCCATACTGGATTGTTCCTAGAACATCGTAACCCTTCATGTTGTAGGAACCAAGATTGAAAACATTTTTCGCAAATCTGTGATTTTTTTTTAAAGAAGCTGATTTCAACTGATTTGGTAGGTAAAGGTGTCAACATTTACCAAAAAAAGTGATTTATCGTAGGAGGGTGGGCGGGAAATTGTTTTTTTCGGGAGTCAAAAGGTCATAAAAAGCGGTCAAATTTTGAAATAATCCCAATCATGTTGAAAAGTATACCAAGTTAATAGTTTAATCATAGGGATTCCAAAAAAGGTAGTTTGTACTAAATTTCTGTTTTGGGGGGCCCGGCCGAGAAGTTGTGGAGTTTAGTTAGGTTATAGGCTAAAAACAGCAAAAAATCATTAAAAAGGGTCATTTTCAGTGTATACAGGGAGGTCAAATTTTAAAAATTACTCCGATTTGGATAAAAAAAAAAACAATGGTGGCCTTGCCATTTATTGATGGAGCTCATGAGATTAATATAAAGAATTAGTTTTGAATGGTCTTAAATGCTTAGTTCCACCAATGTGGGGGTGCACCAACAGGTAAAATCATTGCATCTGACCGTGTTTCCCCCTATTCGGTAAGTAGCATTTAGACGAGCCCCTGCGGATGGGGTCCAGGGACAATGACACCGGTGGGGTCGCGGGGCTTAGCCCATGCCAGAGAGAAAGTGAAGGGATAAGGATTGCATAGCAGCTTAAGAAGACCGGACATCCGTGGAGGGATTCGAACCTGGGGCCTCATGTGCACCATTCCCAGGAGCAGGGATGGCAAGCCACGAAGAGGGTCGCTGGCCGGTCAAGCGATTTTTCGTGCCCATATGTGTATTTGTACAATGACATCATCAACACATCTTTTTGGACTTAGATCATTTTCTAGCCTCAGCTCATTGAGTTCTATTGGTATTTGGTAGTGATAGGGGTAGGGAACTGTCAGTAGAAACTAAGTCCATCTGAGAATTGTTTATATTACATGAAAAAGAAGGAGGAAAGTCTAAAGGATCATAATTTGGAAACGGGAAGCAATCTACTATTCTACTTAAAAACTGCATCATGAGAGAGCTCTTTGAATAACTATTTCCTGAAATGGAGTTCCGCCATCTGACAGTCCCCCATTAAGGAACGTCGTATGACTATGAAACACAGTCCATGAGAATAGAATATTGTAGCACCCTAACACTTAGAGTTGACCAGGGGGTGGGGGTGTTCCCTAGGACCCCCAAATTGTTTTCGCGCTGGCCGTTACGCGTCGAGTTTTTGCGCCGCGAAAATTTTTGGTAACTGTCTGACGTTTAAATGCGCGTCTTTTCATACCAAAATAATTAAAAATCGGCCAAGCCGTTAATGAGCATAATTAGTGGGGTCCCATGGAACCCCCCCCCCCCTGGGCACTACGGAATTCATTGAGAATATTTTTAAAATAAAGAATAAGAAAACCGAGAACCAAAGCAAATTTTTTTTTGGCTGATGATAAGTTAACATACAATGTAGTAAACATTATTAGTACATTAAAAAGAATTAAACCCTTTATGTGCTGAAAACACACAATTTCATTCATGTAAGTTGCCAAACCGTTACTGTACACACTCTATGGGAAAATGACGGGTATTTTGCAACACCCGTAAAAAATACATAAAGGATTCCCTAAAACTGCTGGTTTTGTGGTAATATAAGTAATTTGGTGTTCTTCTAGAATAGATATCAAACATAAAATAAGTTTTTTAAAAGTTTGATGTAAGCACAAGGCCTCATTTGGAATTTCCGTCTTTGTGCCCAATTTCGCGTGTTTTGAAAACAATGTTTTGCCCCTAATGCCCCAAAACAACAAAATCTCATTTTTTATTGCTGATTGGGGTCTTATGACACTTCAATGTGGGATAAATTTCGTGGCAAAAATTCCCTCGGGAAAGTGGTGTCTTAGGGGGGGGGTCCCATGGAACCCCCCCCCCCCCTTGGGCACAAATGGGAGTGAGCTGAAAAAACCCCTTGGTCACTTAAGTGTTAAAAACTTGTAGCACATAAAAAACTTAGACTTTACACTTAACTGCATAAGGCTTTGCACTTCCGTTAGTGCATAACGGGGGGGGGGGGGGTTTCTAGGGGACCCCCCTATAAAAACCGTTTTCCTAAAAGATTTTTTTAGATGAAATCCACAACATGTTAGAAGTCTTCAAAGACATCAACAATAAAGAAATACAAACTGAAGAAGTTGTTAAGTAGAAAAATTAGGGGCAAACATTAATTTAATTTTGCGGTATAAATGTGGCGAAAAAGGACACAAGTTTGTTTTTGCATTTTTCGGCATTGCTTCACCTAGATTGTGCTGATGCTTTAATTGCTGAAGAATGAACTATTATTTACATATTAAGCACAAATAATGTCTCATACCATTTTACGATTTTTTGGGTTTACTGTATAATTCCCATAGGTTCATAGTAAACCGGATTACATGATGTATATAAATATTATGGCTCCAATGGCCTTACTAACTTTGGAGATTTTTAAATAATTATTTACTTTGTTTATGTCACTAAGGTGTTGTTATGCCATTATGAAAATCAGAACACCAGTAACTCTAATAAGTTTTTCATTGTTGTCAATGGGAACTGTCCGTTAGTGCATAAGGGCGGGGGCTCCTAGGGGTCCATGTAATTAACGCTAAAACGACACGATGGATTTTAATTTTTTTTGCACCAATGCAATGCGCAACTAAGTTAGACGAATACAAAAATATAAACCAAATATATTGGCAGCGTTAAAAATCGCCGGCTGAAAAACCAAAAAAAATGGGTCCTAGGAACCCCCCCCCTTATGCCAGTTAAGTGTTAAAGCTAAGCTTTAAAAAGGCTCATAACTTGAAAACTAAGCTACTATGACAGATGAACTGCATCATGGATAGAGCTCTTTAAATAAGATTTTTCAGAAAAAAAAAATGGACAGAGCTCCGCTGTCCGACAGCCCCATTTAGGAACTGTCAGTATGAAAAAGTCCAATAGAGGATTTTTTTTGAAGTAACACACGGCAAAAGGTATTTGCAACATGCAGAAACAGAAAACGAAAATTCATAATCACCAGTGATTTCATAATCTACCGCGGATTCTTGACCACACAATATGTATGAAATTCCAAAGTTGTGTTTTTTCATACAGATGTTATTCCCCAGAATCCAAGAGGGTGAAAAAACGTTTGATTTGATTGTCATGCTCTTTAAGTTTGGCACATTAAAGGAAGTGCGAAAGATAATTTGCCGATTGCACTCCAGAAGGAATACAGAAACAGACACAAAAGAAATGGCTTTAAAACAGCCGATTAATGGATTGTACGGGTTCATTAGAGTTTACTTAAAACGTTAATGAGAGAAAATCAGAGTGGTTGTGTGGACCGGAAATGAGATAAAGTCACTGGAAGATAGTCGTCTTCGAAAAATTCGAGAAATTCGGAGACACCTGAAGTGTAATTCGAATGATAATCACGTGGTTTACGTAAAAGTTGTCTCATTACGTGTTCACATTGTCTGACAAACAGCACAATGTCAACGGTGCGATTAAAATGTTGTTTTCCAGTTATCACGTGACCTCTGTCTTACCATGACATTTCCCGAGTCCAACAGTGATGAACGTGCTCCCATCTTTTATTGACATTATCTCATTACCGGTGTAAAGAAACTGAGTGTCCCCCATGAGAGAGTGTCCTAGCTACCATAGCAACATGTACGGAATAAACCGTGACCTTGTAGCCGAGGCCATTTGGGTACAGTGCTGAAACAAATGATGCATACAGCACTCAATGGAGAACACAATAGACAGATGGGTGGTAGGACACTCAGTCACACGGACACTGTAGTATATGACACCGGTCCATACAACCACACCGATTTTCGCCCTAAACATTTACAGCAGACCCTGACAAACCCGTAAAGTTCATTTAACGACTATTTTGCAGCCTTTTGACGTTCCTGTGCCTGTATTCCTTCTGGAGTACAATCGGCAAGTTTTCATTAGCCAGCGCCTTTAACCCGCCATAGTTAGTGATCATGACAATCAAGTTAAACCTTTTTTGCACTACTTGACTCTGGGGAATATCATCTGTTTGAAAACAGATATAAGTTGCTTTTCTGTATGTTGCAATACTTTTGGCCAGTGTGTGTACATGAAAATGAAAAGTGTCAAGGCCTAAACTTTTTAAGCTTGAAAACTTCAAAACAAATCAATATAACAATGCATTGTGTGTTGGTCTATCCCTTTGCACCGTTGCAGTTAAGTAGCTAACTAAAATACCTTCAGAAGACATTTAGCATACAGCAGTTAAATCAAAATATTTATGTGAGTGAGCCATCCTAAAGTCGGGAGAAAACCGATGTCGGAAACCAGTTTAACACACTTTATAAATTGAAAATCTTTCAAATCTATGTTCTTTTATTCACTTTGAAAAGATGCCCTCTTTCCTTAACTTTATTGTTCTGTATTTAGGTCTGACTGACCAGAACTGGTGACGTGTGGGATGGCCTAACTGGATGTGAAGTGCTGTCAATAAGCCATTAAGGACCTGGCGAGGGACGATGATGCACTCTCGGGTTGAAAACAATGGTTGGTCACGGCGGACAACTAATAGACCATCATTGGCAACTGAGGCCACTTGAAGATACCGTTTAACATCTTTCACATTTGTGGCTTTCTTGGAAGGTCTTGTACCTAGAGTGAGGTGAGCATGGCATCGTCGCATATCAGGGCATTCTTGCTAAATGTTTGCCCAAGCAGCTCTGCTAGTAAATGGGAGCTTTGCATGACCGGATATGATGTCTTGGGTACAGATACGGAGGACTGAGGACTCTTCTTCTTGTTTTACAAAGGTGCAAATTTGACACACTGGTTCCATGCAATTTGGGTCATTGCGGCTGGCAAAATCTGATGGAATGTTGGCTGAACCAGAGAGGTGATGGACAGTTGCCTTGTAGCGACTGACTGTGGACAAGAATGTAGATACACGTGGGCATGCCGAGAACTCTCCACGACAAAGCTTCTCATAGGCCTGGACACAGGGCTTGCTGTCTGTAAGAATGCAAGCATGGTGGTGAGACTGAATGATGAATGGACTGAAGTGTTTGACCGAGGCTGCAATAGACAGGGCTTTAAGCTCACACGGTAACCATGTAAACTGACGACCACGGAGTTTTGCACTGAAGAATCCTGCAAGATGGGGCTTGTCATTGCGAGTTATGTACAGGGTTGAGCCGATGCTGTGTTTTTTTTTACAGAGCCATCAGTGACGATCCATAATTGATCACCGGGTCGAGGGAGAGTGATTGTGTGCGGTGAATTGAGTGCTGCTTGGGCACTGCTGAAGGCATCAGAAAGCTCATCCGTCCATGGAATCTTATCCTGTGACTGGAGACCAGCTATGGCATTGTCAAGCGGGCAAAGAAGTTGGGCACAGTTAGGGATCACACGAGCCAGGACTTTAAATGCTCCAATGAAAGACCGAAGTCCACGAACATTCTGTGGAGGTGAACATGTGCTGAGTGTTGCCAACTTGTGTGGACTGGCCTGAAGAGTGCCGTTGGACCATATCCAACCTAAAATTGTTGTCCTTTTGGGACAAACTACTGTCTTGGATGCTGAGAGGCGTACTCTCTAAATGCAAAAGAGTGAATTTCACTCTTTTAGAGTGACTACAGGGCCCACTCCGAAAAGAGTGAAATTTCAAAACCTTTTAAGAGTATGTTTTTGTTCAAATTTTTTCTTGATAATGCAAAAATAATAATACAAAATTTATCATTTTGTAAATAATCAAGAGAAAATTTGATAAAAAATGTTTTTGAAAGGTGTGAAATTCACTCTTTTCAGAGTGGGCCCTGTAGTCACTCTAAAAGAGTGAAATTCACTCTTTTTCATCTTAGAGAGTAGGTGCACCTTAATATAGGGCACGAAGAACTAAAAACGCCCAGTTATGTAGTGTTCGTCGACTGAAGTTTTCCCCAACTGTAAGGTTAATCAGCAAGCTTGGCCCACGATCCTTTTTAAAGAAGATCACCCAATACAGGCACATGAGTTCTTCCAATGCAGTTTCTGAGCCAATGCATCCCCATAGCAGATCGCGTATACTACACGTACTCCACGGTACGGTGTGGCAACACCACAGTTACTTCATAGACTGCGGGAGAGGGGAATATGGTAGGAAGGCATTCGTGAGATCAGGTGCAATAAGAAACTTCATTGGACCATGGTTCGGAGAGTGAGAAGGGGTTCCCCACATTAGGCATAAGAGAGGGCTGTGGCTTGCTATATCATCCAACTTCTTCTTCTTGCATATGAGGCAGCAGCTAAATATGTTGTAAGCATTGGAGCCAACTCACTGTTGATTGGTTGGTGTTTGAGAAATCTGTGTCCACCGGTGGACGAAAGGTAGGGCACTCATTGAGAATGTGATCCGCAGTCTGTGATGGAGAACCACATTGGCAGGCTGGCGATGGTCGCAGCCCCCACGGTGCATATTGCTATTGAAGCGACCGACTCCTGTGCGAATCCGGTTTAAGGTGACCCATTCCTTGCGTGGGAGATTGCTGCCAGTGGTAGTTCTGTCTTAGGTGTAACAGAGAGTTGATCTGGTCTTGGGGTATCTAGCCAGGCAGTATTCCATGTCTGTAAGATGTTGAAAGGGGAACTGGAGAGTTTAGCAGCGTGTCGGCAGAAAGGTCGGCGAGAGCGCAGTCTCTTTCTACCGAGTTGGTGTGATTCTTAGACAGTGTTATGCAGCAGGTGCTTGTTGTCCAGCAGGGCCTTATTCACTAGTTTATGCGTGTGGTGTTCTCTCTGAAGTACTGCAGGTGCAATGCCTGAACTTCAGCAAATGCAGTCACAAGGCGAAAACCACCATTAGGTTTTTAATCGGGAAGGACGGGTTGAGATACTGGATACTCAACTGTGATGCCGATGTCTTCAGGGCGTGCAAAAACTCCTTGCTGTTTTAGCTCATCAAACTTGTGTTGTAACTCTTGCAGTTTGTCCGGAGCATACTGTGGAAGACATCCTTTGCGTTGGGGTGGCTGGACAGGACCCGTGTTAACAACTGCTTCAATGGGGCCAATCGAGCTTGTAGCCTGGGAAGGAAGGATCAAAGAATGTGTCATACTCTTCCATGAGACTGTTGAACTTATTCCGATCTTCAGAGTGAAGGAGGTCATCTGGATCCACTGAGAATGATGATGAAAAGAGCGGCGACGTACCCTCTTTGAGTAAAATTAGGCTTTACTGCAGCGGCTTGAACATGTTCATGTCATAGACAGTACGGAGTTGCCAAAGTGCTCTGGCGTTCAGCGTAGTGGCTCAAGGTTGGGACGCGAATCTTCCAGCAACCACGTGAGTATGCGTAGGAGGGGGCCATGCTTGGTGTGGTGAGCGAGTCATGCAATGTGAGTATCAACCCTTGGCTCTAGAACATAGGTAGCACAAATGGAAATTTATGTGGTACCTCAACTTCAATAAAGTCACCCGGCCATACAGTTGTAGACTGTGGTGGTGCACGCAGAAACATGGGCATGACGCACACTATGGTAATTCGGCTTAAGATCACTGGACTGAACCTCCATACAAAAAATTTGATCCATCACTGAATATTTCTTCATGCCTTCTGCGCCGAACTGTTCATGTCATATTCTTCAGAAAGGTTATGTTCAAGCCAAACACACGAACATCAAAATTCTCAACAAATATACTCGGGCTCTAATTTCTTGGACATAACAAAAGCGGCGTGTGCTTCGTTGCGTGTAATGCGTCTACGTGCAATCCAGAGGTGCGCCGTTCTGGCGGGAAAGCGGGCGTAAGTTCTAAACTGTCCAAGAAATGATGAGGCCGGAGTATAAGCTCAAAGTGGAACTCATGGCCATCTCGAGTAAAGCAGGGTAGTTTCACCAAATGACAGTTTATGGTATTGAACCATCTGCTTGATGAGCTGACTGCGTGCTTTTGCAGATGTTGGCATTCAAGGATCGGGCTGTACTTTCACGCACGAGGTGCCTTTCAGCTCCACTATCGACTTGATCTGAAGGTTTATGATGATTGTGGAAGGCTTGAAATTTGGAGATGGCGCAATTGAACAAGGCTCATGCCTGTACTTGTAAGTGGCCTCCATAGATGAATGTAGATCTTGTGGTGTCCTACCATAAGCACCTTCGGTCGTCTTCATCAAAGATGTTGGCGAAACCTGACGTGCCCGCAAGATAAATTATCCTATCTTTGTCAAGAGATATGGCAATCATTGAGGAAGTGCTGGAAATCTGTGCCGTCCACCGCTTACATATGGGCATGATTTGGAAGGCGGTATGAACGGAGCTGTGCGTGACTGCACAATGTACAAATCTTGGGACGAAATGGTGTGAGTGACGGAACTGTGATCCCGCATAGACCTGGATTTCTGCGATGCAATTCCTCGAGAGAGAGCCAAGAGCCTGTGAGATCTCTGGCTTGATTGATGCAAGCGTTCTTGACCGAAATTCTGTTCTAAACACTCTCAATCGTAGCCAGTAGTAGTTACAATGAAATTCTTAATGTTGGAGGTTAACTCTTCATCTTCCGCAATTGGTTGGTTATGGTGGGTAATGCCTCCACCGTGCAAGAGAAAGTGGCCTCATGAAGGCCATAGACGCTGATAGAGATCTTCAGGTCGCTCATCAGGTTCCAGTTGAATTCTGCTAGTCAAGAAAATGACTGCCGGTGCTCTGGAAACCGTCCGGTAATGTAACGATTGTCTACCATATGTCATGAGTGACGTGGAATTCTGAAAAGATTGTTATGCGGGAATTACAGAGCAATAGTTGGCAATTTGTTCCCAGCGTGAGTCTAAATGGCACATTTCTGCTGAGCAGTTTGTCTCCTAGCAGATGGTATGTCCTAGCCATTATTTGTCATGCCAAGTAAGGGGGCTGCCTTTGTTGCTCCCACATGTAATCCTTCTGCAGGTTGGGTGTGACATTTTGATCTAAGGACAATGTGTAAAACCCAAGTTTTGTGTCAGTTCTCAAATGAATTAACCGGATTACTGTTTAGGCTGGTGATGCACCATGTTTTGGTGTACGTTGTTAGCCATACTGAAGGTAGGAGTGTGACTGAAGGCTCTGATAACACAAGGCAGTGTTGTGACAGCTCTATTATAGCTGACTGATAAACTCCCTATCCAGATTATGCCACCCAATTAGGACAGGAAATAGAAGCGATCTGGGGCTAAGAGCCCAGAAGGCGTGCGTCGTACACAGAGAGCATGAATAAAGGACAAATAGACAAAACTACCAAGACTAAAGTGCGCTCCAGAAGTGTAAAAGGAAGCCAACTTATAAAGTGAGAGTTGCCAAACGAGGACTCTATCAGTCTATGAGGAAACTTGCTCAAAATCTTCAAGGAAGACAGCAAAACTTCTCTGAGTAAGTGAGATCTAAACAAAAGGTGAAAGATAGAGTGGCCCCACGGATGAAAGATGATTTCGGCGTATATCAGCCCGCTGGGACAAGGAAACGGCAAACCCATCAAACAATTCTTGCATCAGTATTTACATTGTTTACAGTCGATTTTGTTATCACAGAAAATGATGCGAAGAAGAAACTTGAGAAGCTCGATTCATCAAAAGCTGCAGGCCCTGATATGTACCCCCCCCCCCCCCTGAATTTTAAAGACTTTGGCAGAATGAATTATGTAAGCCCATGCCTTAGATCTACAATAAGTCCCTTGAAGAAGCGGGAGTAGAATTGTGAGAAGGTTGCCCATATCTTTCCATTGTTAAGAAAGGATCAAGGTCCAAACCGGGGAATTACAGACCATATTCTCATTTCCGTGATTGCAAGTATGCAGGGGGAGTACCATAAGAGAACAACATTACACACAACATCTAGACCGCATAATTAATTCACAATTCACAATTACCCAAGCATGGCTTCAGGAAGGAGAACAGAAATATGTACAACAAATATTCTTGAGCACCTTGAAATTCTGACCAGGCTTGTTTGATGATGGAATCCCAGTGGATGCGGGGTGATTTTGTCTAGACAAAGCCTTTGACATTGTACCACATAAAAGTTTGACCGTAGGATAAAGGGACCCAAGGAATTGATAGGAAGGGGGTTAAGGTGGATTGAGGCTTGGCTTTCTGGAAGGAGACAAAGTTACTACTCAGGGAGTAGAAACGGACGGGGAAAAACGTCACTCGTTCTGCTCTTCAAGGCTCAGTAATGGGACCACTCTGCTTCCGGATATACATGCAGTCGTGATATGGAATGTGATATTAGTGGTGCTCATTTATCAGCAAGTTCGCAGATGACACAAGCTAGCACATCCAGTGCCGACCCAAAGATAAGATGACATTAAAGACATGCAAACGGATATAAACCATCCACTATTACATTCAAGCGATAGCTTTACAGCTGGATATGGATTATCACACCACGACCATGCAACGTGGTGGAAAGGAGGCAGCTGAGGGTAATGCTGAGCAAACGTGGTGTCATGAGGTTAAGTACCATAAGTACCATAAGTATCACGGGGACGGGGAATGGTGACTCAAGAAACAACACAAGGATCTTGGAGTTTTGATCCACAAATCCCTTTCTTTAGTTAAAACACAAGTGTGCGCAGACTGCCGAAGCAAGCAATGTGTTGGATGATAAGAGGAAATTTGACGTACAGGAAGTCGAAAAGCGTTGTCCTGAAGCTCTATAAATCATTTGTCAAGACCACACCTGCATTACTGTATGCAGGATTGGTGCCCTTATAGAGAAAGTAAGGAGGCCCTGAACAGTTCAGGCCACGGAACACCAAACTCATACCAAACTTGAAAGATATACCCTATGAAGTGAAGCCTTAAAAGGCTGAAACCTCACAAAATTATTGCATAATGTCTCCGGGAAAACAAATAAATCAACCACTTCCAGCATGCAGAATACTAACCAATGCTAGTCCTTCCAAGTGGTGTTGGTAACACTATTGAGTAGTAAAATCTCAATTTGGGTTTTTTTTTTTTGTTTTTTTTTCCTTGGACACGTTCAGTGCCCTTCCATTCACCAGTGTATTTAGAAAAAAAACCCTCTGGTTTTGGGTATGGATATAGATCCACAGATCACACAAGGTCGTTCATGTCAATGTATTGGTACCACGTACAACACTAACTGTGGCCTTGGTGGTATGAGATATTTATAAATCATAGTGTAAACCCAACCCACATCCATCTTGTCTATCCAAATTTTTTCAGGAGTGAGAGTTTTAATACATGGTTTTGTCGAGATAAGGACTTGTGAAGGAGTTGAGGCTTTTTACTTTGCATTAGCTATTGCGGTGGCATGAAAAAGTTTCCTCTGTTTAAACTTAAATCCAAGGCTTTTTAAGGAGTCTCCAGAGACTGCGTTCTCCCACACGATAGCAATTAATGTAGTATATTGATGAAGAGTGGTCAACAGGTTATCTAAAATGGGGGGAAAATTCCTTTCCTCTGGAAGAATTGATTGAACTTTACGATTGATTGTCTGTCAAAACTCGTCAATGTTAGTTTACTTGCAGGATATTTGGTCATCCTGTTTTGGTTTAAGAATTGTGCAATGTTGCCTTTTTTGGGTCTCTTCTTGAGCAAGGTCGGATTCCTTCCAACATTTTATCTTTCAAAGGTTTTTAGCTTGAAACAATGCATACGGATATCAAAATTAAAGAACCTTTGAGAGTTCTTTAAAATTCTACAAAAACTAGGGACAGCGGTCCCAAATAGGTCGTCCGATTTTGTGGTCAAAGAATAAGTGTAGAGCAATATAATGACCTTAAGTGACCCCTGAATGACCTTTGCCCTCATCTGTTACCCCACATAGGACCCCTTGTCTATAATGTACATGCATGTAAACTTGACCAATCACTGCATAAAAAGCTAGAAATTTTAACCATCCAAAAATCCCAATATGCAAATGAATCCATCAACATAATTTTGAATATGCAAGTGCAAATTGCAAACAATGATAGAACTGATTATAACCTAGTAACCCATGAAGTTTGAAATTAATTGGGTTGTGTACTGAAGAATTTCAGTAAGTTGAAAAAGTGTCAACCAAAAGGTTATGCTAGATGTTGGACACACATTCACAAGAATCATGCTGTCAAGGTGTCTTTCCCATTGCATAGGACGACCTAAAAAATTCTACCAAAAACATTTACTAGGATTTTTTTTTGTTCTACAAAGAATCCACACAGGTCTCTTTAGGATTAAACTGAAACCGAGATCTATGATATTAAAAACAAAAACAAAAAACGGATATTAACTACTAGTACTTTGTTTTACGGAACACATCAATGTGTTTCAAAACGTTTACAAACTAAACACTATGGCTGTATTCTGAAAGAAAGTCTAAATTTAGAGCTGGGTTTAAACCAGGGTTAGTCCTACATAAGTGGTCCTTTTTTTCCTTTCAAAATACTGTGAAAGTTAAACGTAACAGGAGAGAAAATTCCTCATGGATGGGCCATTCCAGCCCATCCATGAGGAATTTTCTTACATTTTTAGAGTATGCTGGGAAGAAACAAGGTCCGCTCATGTAGGACTAACCCTGGTTTAAACTTGGGTCTTAAGTTACACTCCCTTTCAGAATACCAGCTATATAATAAGTCAGGTACTTGTATGCATTAAATCACAACAGGTCACACTCTTTTGGACTTTGGATGAGAAAACTGTTTATTTACACAATTTTTTTGCTCTTTGGGTTACAAAACAGCTAAAATGTATACCACAATGTTTCTTACATTACAACGATTCCAAAAATTATAAACTACACTAGCTATAATATTTTGTTACAAAAGTTGCATTGTTATTCGGTCAAAGATCAATTGGTTAAAACAGATCAAAGAGTCACTTGGGAAAGTTCAATTAAATATGTTGACCAATTGACTATGTTGCCACTACATAGAAAAAATCTGCAAGGTTGGCCATTGTATGAATCTGTTTGGGGATTATTGTTATGCTTTTCATAAAATCAGCATTTTAATTTTGAATTCATGTAGTTGACCCACCTATAATGCACTTATCAAAAAATGCCCCGGCTCCTGGTACCCGGGATGCCGGGACTTGTACTAACCTGATATCCGGGGATGTGTACCGGGCGTATGGCCGGGACTTTGTTCCTAGGCTGTTCACGCATGGTCACAAAAACCCAGGATTTTGGTCGGGACAAACGGAAGCGCAAGTGTCTACAAAAACGTATAAACGTAGTGCGACAACGCTACAACACTTAGATTGAAAGCAGCATAAGCAAAAATGAATCGCACAATCGGGTTTTACACTTTTTGATGCTTTTGCCCCAGCTATCAGGGGTCGGGACTTGGCCGGTGTTTGACCTAAAAATGTTGCCCCGCAGGGCTGGAGCTTTGGTCGGATAATGGCCCGGAGAGTTAAACATTAAAAACACACCCTCTTGTTGCAGTCCCCGGCCATCCCCGGTTATCCCAGGGGCGGGGCATTTTTTGATAGGTGGCATATTCTATTTATCATGCTAATGGAACATGTCATTTACTCATTTTCGAGGGCGTCCTTGTGGATCAATGAACATGTTTGGTATAACTAAAAAAATTTATTCTTGGTCTTGCACTTTCCATTTTAGACCCTTTTGGCACTACAAGCGACTATGCACAGCTGTTTAGAATTGTCTTATTTCAGTGGTGAAATAACCGCATTCATTTGGTCCACCATCTCCAAAAGCCACAGCTCTGGCAATACAACACACCGCGTTTAATGCGGTGCAAAACAACTGACTGGGCCGTTTGATGTCACGACTTCGAGGAAGACACATGGGGTTCTACATAGATCTGGAATATTAAACCAAGAGGACAATCGCGTGTATCATGGGATAGCCCAAGCCCGTAACCGTTTTCCCTCACACAGCGCGCCGTGGTTGTTGCTCTGCGTAAGCCGCGCGTGTCGTCCAACTGTTGAGGCTCAGCACACGCATATAAAAATCTGTGCGTCACGCGATATGTTCCCATTGTTGCATTTCCCCAGTGTTCCATTGTCTGATCGGCCCGATTTTTCTGCATAATTTTGCGAAAACAATCGATTGAAGAACTATGCTTCTCAAAGAGTCTGCATCCCTAGCAACAAAGTCGTCCCGATGACCCCTGTTTAATTTTGCTTATGAACAGAGAATTTGAGTCCGGGTGAGATAGCAGGTTGCATCAGTTTTTGTTGTTGTGTTTCACTCCCCGAATGTGACGAACATAAAATACTGCGTGTCTCATAAATAGGCATATGAATTTCCAAATACGACGATACGTCAACAAACCAAATATGGGGTGTGCCCAACACTATGTTATGAATGCGTATGCTCATTATAATACTTTTGGGCACCTAGATTTTTGTTACGAGCGCCGTTTCGTGAGAATCTTCGTGTTCTGGGTTATATTATACGTCATTGGGTATATATGGTATTTATATATGCAAAATACCATATCTTTATACCTGGGTTTTTACAAGTAATGCAGTTTTTATGACTAGGTTTTAGCCTCCTTGAGTCACAAATGAAATTGTTATACCGTGTGTCCCAAAAAAAAACGTGCAACACTTGGTGTGGGCAGGCACCAATAGTGTTGAACAAAAGCATGTGACTACTTTTCTTTTTTTTGTAGGGGGAGATGGAACTTTTAGCGAATATTCCCTGAAAAGTTTCATAAAGGTAGAGTCACTATTATAAGATATAGACCCCAACAATCAAGTAACCGCAGAACGCCATTTTACAAAAATAGGAGTGGTTAACCACAAGACTGGCACTGAAGAAAAGAATGGCAATACAATATTGATTGCAATTAACATTTACTGCCCAAATTTCTGCAGAACAACTTCTACTCGTCAAATGACTGTATTTATCATAATTATTATTTAACTGATAAGATTAAACATAATTTTATTGGTGATAAATAGTTTCCAGAAGATATAGAACTATGACTAAGTCATACACAAACTCCTCTTCATAAATGATATGCGTTGGTCTGCAACTTGCTTGTTACTGAAAGTCAGTAACGTTACATTCTCAACTTTATGAAGTACAAACCTATGTTTTTCAACATAAAAAACTCCATCTGATCAGTATATTCATTCTTGTCATTAATTTTGGTTTAAGATACTCTTTTTGTACCGTAACAAATGCTGAATTGAATGATTAGCGCAAGTGCAATTCAGTCTTATTTGGCAATACGAAGAGTTTGTGATCATACATTCTTAGTCTTCTTTGGGACAATACGAAAGTTTGTTGATCATACATTCCTAATTCGATGTTTTAAGTGTGGTTAAAATGCATGTTTTATTAGCTGTCTTACATGGAACTGCATATTTTCATATTTGTATGAACCTTCTTTTAAAAGGGAATGGTGGTTGGACCTGAGATTCATATTGGGGTTCTGGGCGCAAAACTTACAGTGCCGTCGTTGTAGTTAATACGCCTCAATTTGGTTAACTGGCTCCCTGCAGGTACTTGATTGTCTTGGGGTCATTCTAAAATATATGACTCTAACCTTTATGAACTTTTCAGGATATTAGCTAACAGTCCCATCTTACCTTACAACAAGGATAAGACGTCACATGCTTTTGTTCAAAACTTATGGCGCCTGCCACCCAAGTGTGCCGTTTTGTTGGGGTGGACACACGGTACATGAAGTAAAATAATGTTTTTCCGCTTTTAAAGATGTGTAAACCCACAAATTGGCAAACATCTGGCCCCCCCCCCCGCTGGATTGACTGCCCCCCCGCATGCGCTTACTGACACACAATACCATCCTATATGGGCCCCCAATTTAGTGCAGTTTTGATTTATATCAAAAAGTTAGACCAATGCACTCAAATGTGTGTGAATCAGAATGTAAGGGCGAAAGTTAAACAAAAAAAGTTGGTCCATGATACGGTGTGGCAGGGAGGAGATATAAGTTTTCCGGGCCTCACAGTCGGGAACACTCATGGTGAAACAACAGGCAATCGCTTCCGTGACTCTTCACACAATATTAGTTTCGCGCTTTATCTGTTGTCGTCTATGGAGGCCCGGACTATGATATCTAACGAAAATATGAAGTGCTTTTCACACGGGTCACTGACCTTTAACTGAAATAAATAAAAACATTAAATCAACTAGGACAAATCAGATTAAAAGAGAGGGCAAAATTATCTGTTATCTATGTGAAAATAAAGTTTCTGCCCACTACAGGTAGATAGTGAAACTGTAATATCATATAAGTTTAACTACTACATGCTGTCTCAACATTACCATGCTGGAAAAGATTTTCAAGAATTAAATTTTGTATGATTGTGCCAAACTTCCTGTAGCACATTTAAACCAAAGGACATGGCTATATCTGTCCCATCCATGTTGCGATCTAATCATTGGTTTTCTGTAAATTCTTTTTCCTACTAAAAATACAAAAAAACAAAAATTAAAGATGTTGGTTGCCCTTAGACTCTGGGAACCTTAATCACCTATAGTGACAAACGTTTTGTTTAAGCAAGAAAAGAATACACATTGATTGTCCCAGCGCCCGTCAGATTTGATGCCCGCACCGATTTTTTTTGTTATTTTTAAAAAAAAACACAACACCAAACAGGCTCAAAGGGTAAAAACTAGGGGCAATTTTTGCTTGGCCCTGGACGTATGATATAAACCATTGGTGATCTATATACATGTCACCTTAAGTAAAAATAACTTCAACTGCACCATAAACTATTGCGATATACATAGTGGCCATCTTTGATAAGGCGGCAATCTTTGAAAAAAAAATTAAAATAACAAATAAGAAGGGCCTCCTTCACCAACTTTTTTTCAAAAGTCTGGACGACCAACTGTTTTATTCTTTACTTGCCTTATATCTGCATAAAATAGGACTTTGTAACTACAATGTGTTTCATTGCTGGCCAGATACAGGCTGGACAATCAACCTGTTCGCTTGCTGGGCACTAAAAATACTTCTTGGGCAATTGAAATTTATATCAACCCTCTCCCGACTTGAGCAAGTTTAAAATTTTTAAAGAAAACATTTTGACCTGAAATCAAATTTAAATAGATTTTGATATTAATTTTTTTCTGCACTTTTTGTGGTGTTTGTTTTGCAGTGAAAAGTATAGACCATCAATTCAATTAATCGCCGCTGTTGTAAGTAACACCTGTATGACAAGCCTTATTTCATTGTTTTTATTTTAACATTTTTTTTATTCTGACACTACCACTCATACCCATTCTATAGGCCACATATACTACTACCTCTAAAGCCACTGCCATATGAAAACTAATACTTTTTATGACCCCAACCTCAACTCCAACAGAGTGTGTGGAGTGTAATTGAACTTTACTAATAATAAAAAAGAAACAAATTGGGTCAGGTACAACACAGTACTACATATATTTTTGATGTTTTGGTATATTTTCATAAATTTGGTAGTATATTAAAATAAGGAATTTTATAGCTTAAACTTTAGTGAAATAACTGAAGTGTTTCTTGCACTGGTACACATTTGTGTCATATAGGAAACACCCCAACTAAAAGTCAAAGCTGCCACTAAAATTTGAGATGTTCCTTAACCCAAATTTGGTACAGGTGTGCGTCCACCGGGTAAAAAAATTCGACTCATGTTTATAGTGACCAATTGTACTAAAAATGACCCCATTTAATATTGTTGGTTCCAAAATTTCGACCCATTTCTAGAGTTGGCTTGAAATTCGCACCATTTTCATAGTAATCTTACAAAATCGGCCCATTTTCACATAGTAACTTTTGCCGAAAATCAGAAAAATCAACCATTTCCATTGTGATTTTAACGAAATCTCAAAATTGACCCCCATTTTCATAGTACATTGGGACCAAAAATTGAAAATGGACCCATCATATCGTAGCATGTGGGCAAATTGACCATTTGTTTAGTGCCCGTGCCAGTGGTTGCCCCATCCCGGGTTTTAAGTTTCCATAAAGTAAGCCAAGACAGGCAGGGGTTGGCAAGTGTTTTAGCATGAGTTTTGCTCTTCTGAAACAGAGGGCTGCAGAAATTACTTTGAGTCATAGGCCTCTTGTTGACATGGACAAAACCTACTGTAAAAGTGGAACAATTTTCGGCAAAAAAGCTCGCAAAATGTTTATTTTGTGTGTAGTGGCTATTTAGATAGCTGAAAAGAGCTTATTTAAAAACAAGCAAAAATTTTTAAAATGCAGAAACGCGAAAAATTACAACACGGCGAAATGAGCCACTTTTACAGTAATCAAATTGTAGAATTTTGGTGGTTTAAAGCAGGCCTGTTATCCAGGATTTTGCCAAGTTGGCAGATTTTCCTAAGTGGACCAGTGGACTTTTAGCCTTCTATGGGGAAAATCATTGGTCCTTGGACCGTTGTGTCGCCTGCCATCAGGTTTGTGAATTACGCCCCATATGACCTTTGACCTTGATAGTGAACTCATAAAACAAACAAGGTCGGTCTCGAACCACAAAGGCCTCCGTCATCGCGTAGTGAAAGGAGGAAACTGACTAACTTAGGATCACAGGAGGATTGTGATGGAATCCAGAGAGGCTCCTACCAAGCAGTTTTCATAAGACCTTGGATGGCCTCAGATGACCTTGAAAAATTCTGGTAATCAAATGTTGACTACCCCATCGAGTCCATGACCTACAACCAGTTGTCTGGTTTTGACCTTTGATGGCCCCACAGGACCTTGAAATGACCTCAAAATTGTCACATTGCATTTGACCACACCCACCAAGTTCATGACCATACACCATTTGCAGTGAATTGACCTCGGATGACGCAGAAATGACCTTGAAAAAAATGGTGTAACCCACCCACCAGTGGGTTATAGAGGTCAATCCTGCCAGGAAGTCACCCCCTGAATATTCATCACCTCAGCACAGCACAACCTCTCTTTGTTAAGCATACTACTACTTCATTGCCAGCCCCCCTCCATTGATATTGAAATGAGCTTAAGTCCTATTTCACAAAGCCACCACTGCTATCGAACTATTTTTTTTGGACCGTTTTCTTTCACTTCCGCATGCGGTACTGCAAATCTCTGCTTGCACTTCAGCATGCGGAAGTGCAAATGTCCGCGTGCACTTCCGCATGCGAAGTGCACGCGGACATTTGAACACTTCCGCATATATGCAGAAGTGCAAATTTCCGCGTGCATTTCCGCTTGCGGGAACTGTAAATATCAGCGAAGATGCGGAAGTGCAAAGATCCGTGTGCGCTTCCGCATGCGGAACTGCAAATGCCCGCGTGGCGCGCGAAGTGCAATGCCCGCGGTGCATGCGGAAGGCAGCGACATTTGCATTACCGCATGGTTGCGGAAAAGTGCAGCGCGATATTTGCACTTCCGCGTATATGCATATATGCGGAAGTGCAAATGCCAGCGTGCATTCCGCATGCACGCGGACATTTACACTTCCCGCATATAGCGGAGTGCAAATTTCCTTCCGCGGTTTTGGCTTTCCGCTTGCGGAACTGGTAATATCAGCAAGATGCGAAGTTCAAGATCCGCTTGCACTTCCGCATGCGGAACTGCCAATATCCGCGTGGATGCGGAAGTGCAATGTCCGCGTGCTGCGGGTGAAAGCGGACATTTGCATTTCCGCATGGTGGCGGAAGTTGCCGCGGATATTTGCACTTCCCGCCCGTATATGCGTAGTGCGGAATTGAAATGTCCCGCGTGCATTTCCGCATGCCGCGACATTTGCCCTTCCGCATACACGCAGACATGTGCACTTTCCGCTTGGATGTGGAAATGCACGCAGATATTCAGGTAGAATTTCGTCAAGATTCATATTAGCATTATTAGTTTAATTCAAAATCAATCATTTATTTATCATTCAAATTGGTATTTTCCAATTCACAACAGTGTTGATTTAAACACTTGTCACAACAGTGATGTTATTAACTGCTCTAACAAAAGGAGATCTGCCAATTACCAAAACCAAATATTAATATATTAGGCCTATACATTCGGCCACAAAGATGGGTCGACCAATGACCGCGACGAGATACTATACAATTCGCAAACAGTGCGGGGAATCCGGGGCGGGATCTAACCAATTTCCGCGACAAAGGGGTTCTTTTGCAATTCGACAACAAAAGAGAGGGTGCACATTGCCACAACGGACACGTGTTTGGGTAGTATATCAATTTACTTTCATCAGCGACAAGTGGCCGCAACTCGATGTCGATATGCATCATGTTCCCTTGAAAGAGAAATATTGAGGAGTCACGTTCAATAGCGATAACACAAATGCTTACAAAGGTTTGGCACGGCGTACGAACACCACGTACGTTGCTGTATGTAGTTGTCGCCTCTCGGAGCGGCGCACATTGGAATTTACGAGTTTGTCATACACTTGTACGAAGAGCAATTAGCCTCTACTAATAATTCCAAATCAATGAATCAATAGTTTTTCTTCATACACCAAATACAGCAAAAACTCTAGATAAATAAATTATCATAAACTTTAGTACAATGAAAATTGTGATAATATTAGCGGGAAATATTTTATTACAGTTAAGGATCAAGTTCAATTTTTATTCAAGTATGAAAATAATACATTGGAATTTGAAAAGAAAAGTATATGATTTAAATAGAGGAAGGTTTTCATATAAGACATTGTTCGCGATTGTTTTAACAAAAGTTTCTCAACAATTATGTCTTATAGGACTAAATTTGCAGACAATTGACTAACTTTAACACTGCAAGCGAGAAAAATTCGACTCGCCACTGTACGATCATTCTAGATGCCTGCTATGCTTCCCGCATGCGTGAATTCGCCGACCGTGACCCGGCGCGGTAGACTGGCTCGCTGAGATCACGGCTTGCACTCCAGCCTGCACCCCTGCACCCTTACGAATGTGATCAATAGACATCCACTACCACTATTCTTCGAATACCTGCCAACCTTCCTTTTTTCGGACTAACCTCGTTGTTCCAAAAAGAAGAATGATTTTTGTGCATTTTTATAGATGAAATAAATGCTTACTACATAAACAAATTTACAAAAATACACACGTAACTTGCGTCATCCCCCTGGCAATATCCTTGGTTAGAAAAGCTAACCAAACTGCACACAAACACATCCCACAGTCCATACGTAACATGCGCACCCTCGCAATATCCCCCTCTCTGCTTTCAAGCCAGGGGATAAAATTAGTTCCTTCCTACATTTACAAATAACAATAATAGGCCCCACAAGCAATTCCGTCATAGCAAAGTGAACAAGCTGTGCTTTTTAGTTACTATTTTCTTTTAAAGAAGTATAATACTGTAACGGGACAAAACCATTTTTTGACTTGTGTACTAAACTCGGTCTAGGCCTGAGCTAGGATAGGCCTGCACTCCCTTTGATTGGTCTTCGGACGGCGGCAGCATTTTGGAATCTTTTAGGGACGATTCAGATCGTTTTGAGAACACTGTTATCTGTCAAGCTGCGATGATTTGGTTGATTATTTTGAAGAAATGCCAATTCTGTCATGTAATTTCATAGTTCGCCGAATTTGTTACGTGTAGATTGCCAATCATGTATCTCTTTTTGTGCATTTTGTTACTGTCCTGTTTCGCTATCTTACCACCTCATCTTGTGTACTTACCAAGTTGAGATATCGTACGTCAAAAGTCCTTGAGAACCATAGGCAAACATCATTTACTTCGTAGCTAGGGCAGTCAGAAATGTCGAAAAGAGCAGTTTTGAAGTGCATATTTACAAACCCCAAGTCACCAGTTTTGAGGTTTTGTAAGATCGTGGTAGCGTTTCTAGAAATTGTTGGATTCTCAAAAATGTCGTAATTTTCGTAATTTTGGATTCTTTGGAAAGTAAAATGGCTGTGAATGTTGTAAATTTGATGTAGATGCGAATGTAACATTTGTGTTATTTGTAAGGTTTAGAATAACTTAAAGATGTAGAAATCTCTTAAAATACTGTAGCTTGTATTTCACATCTAGGGAAACATCTTTGTTTTCTTTTGAGCGATCACTGATTACTAATTAGCATATTATTCCAATTTGGATGCACACAGCCGATGAGAGCTGTGGATTTGTAAACGTAGACTTTTAGCGCAATTCATTGAAGCACAGGGTGTATTCGCTCTGCCTGTCTTTGAAGTTACTTCTGGTGTTGTTTTTAGACAACAGCGCTTCAGTCGGTCGGGGCCGAGAAGGGCAGACCATAGCCCACAAGCTAGGCCAACCATAGCCCGCTGGGAAGAGCAAACACACTCAACGTAATTCTCAATAAACCTGCTTCCAAAAGTCAGGATAGGGATGACCCAGGAGCTAGAGGACAAGCTCTAGTGACCGATGTCTCCTAAATCAATCTGGCTAAAATAGGTGGCCTGAATGGGGCAGCAGGGTAAATCTAGGCCTACATATTTGATAAGCAGGAGCAGAATATCATAGGGTCCTTATTAGGGGAGTTCGTTCAAATGTCCTACCTCATAAGGTTTGACCCTTTTTAGTAGTTAGTAGGGACCCTCTACATCAATGCAAGGTAGTTAGTGTGTCACATTGTGGTATCAACTTTTTCAGTAGGGGCCAATTTAAGTTTAACAACAGGGTCAAACTTTTATATTACTATTTACTCCCAATCATGTTGAATGTTAATGCCATATTGTGTCCGTCTAGTCACAAGGATGCCAAAAATGTATAGTTTGTACATCTCCGACCATTGGTTTTAGAGTTATTGTGTAAAATGGGCTAAAAGTGTCAAAAAAGGTCAAACTCAATTTGTACAGGGGTCAACAGTGAACGTTACTCTGATATTTTTAAATGCTTGCACTATTGCTTGAGGAATGAGGACTCCCCAAAGGTAATCAGTTTTGATTATGTTAATGTTTACTTACCGAGATAAAGGGCAAAGAAGGTCAATGCCATTGATTATATTGACCCATGACCTAATTTTGTCACATCGCATGATAACTTGCATTGGCAGCTTCTACAACCTATTCCTTATTTTGACACATTAGCTAGATGAACAATTTGTTTTATTTTTACCCAATTGGAGCACGTCTGATTTGACCCCTGTACAAATGGAAATTGACCTTTTTTTTGTCACTTTTAAGATCCATTTTTCCCCATAACTTTAAAATCAATTGTCATAGATGGTACAAAACTATACATTTTGGAATCCTTAGACTAGAAACGGATAATATGGCATACCTTCAACATTATTGGAGTAATTTACAGTTTGACCCCTGTGGTAAACTTAAATATTGCCCTATTGAAAAAGTGACACCACCATTGACACCACTAACTACCTTGCAATGATGTAGAGGGTCCATATTCTACGCACCCACTGGTGTCAAAGCTGAGTGTAGTGAGACATGAACGATGATGTTTGACCCAATCCTTGCTCCCGCTCTAATTGGGTCTGAGATTGAATAAGGCTTGCTACCTTGAAGCAGGAAAAAAAAATGGGCCAGATAAACTGGATTCATAAGCTGATCAATATGCATATCGATTGATTATTGGTGATTGTTCACTAAATATACAATAAATTATTTGGTATAAAATTTTTAGATTTAATAATAAAGTTTCTTAAGTTAAAGATTAAAGGTGCAATTCATAATTTCATCTTTATTTAAAAAAAAAAATAAAGGAAATGTTTTCTTCAAGTGAATATTTGACTTCATTCTGGATCTCCTGCATTGCTAATAGTAAAATAAATAACATTTACCAAATTTGAGTTAATTTTCTCTTGGAACTTGTGACATTTTTTTTTGCATTCAGCAAATGTACAAAATACTTGAAATTGTATGGAACAGCAATTTTTTGGTGTCTTATGATTCTTAATGAAATAAATTTTTGGGGGGGGCACGATTTTATATGGTTGAACAAAGAAAGGGTTTCCGGTGTATTTGTTTTGTCTCTTCTATTCAAGTATAATGTAGAACATAAGGAAAAGTGTAACTTGTTGAGAGTATTCATGACACGCTACCACGAATTTGAATATTCATTATGTTTGAAATTTTGGGCCCGCTCTTTAAAATAAATATTTGTTGAATATTCTCTGAATCTCATTTGGTTGGTTTACACCGTAGATTGGTGTTAACACCCCAGGGGTTGGAAGGAAGATCTTCACAATCACCATTAATAAGCTCGGTCGCGTGGTTGATACCGTCCACCACCCCCCTGGACACGGAGACCTATGGTGGTTTTCTAGTGGTGTTATACTACATGCTAAAAAGTATAGGGAATTTTAGCATAGCCT
>JAMKCH010013000.1:0-26923 GCA_023653785.1 Ophioderma brevispina
GATCTGGATGGACATATGGCAAACAATCAACAATGTCTCGGCAAAAAACTCCCAAACCTCAGGACCCTTCCTACTTTCTGGATTGTTCTACCAAGATTTCTTACCAAGAACTTATCTCCAACAAGTTGAACTCCTTTTTCACCAATATTCGGGCCTGCATTGCCTCTAAGATCCAGTCCTCTTCTCTATTTTGCTGAACTTCTTGATGATCCCCATTCCAAATCAGTCTTCTTCATTCCCATAGATGGAAAGGAGGTTAATGGACATTGTTAAAGGCATTTCATGATTTCAAACTATCCACGTTCTTACTAAAAGTTGAGATTTCGTAGTAATCCAAATGTCACCAAATCTTTGTGCAAATTTGATCGTACCTGTAAGAAATTTGTGATTGTGTTTTCTGTCCTTACAAATAGGAAGTACAGTGGGCTATGGGACTCTAATTACGTATGAGGACTGTAATTTCGTCCAAAATGGACAGAACCAGAAATACAGTGGGCTATGGGACTGTGGGAAACCAGGATAGGAATTGCTCAGAACTTAAAACGGAAGAGTGTACTCGACTAACATTTGAGAATAAGCTTGTTCAAGGATATCTAGTGATAACAGGTATAAAAGAGAAGGTGCTGGAATCACAAAATGCACCTGTTAAGGTTATACACCACAAGTCTATGGAGAAAATCAAAATGAGCATGTTTCGTTCACCATTTAAAACTCTCACGGAGGAAATAGAACAATATCACCCCAAAGTACAGCTTAAACTCAAACAAAATACCAAAGCTTAAACATTATGGTGACCAGAAAATTTTGTAGTTATGAATCGCCAAACTCACAGCATGTCAGACTCTCCAGAAAACAAGATTGCTCTTTCGTCTGCTGTGGCTAGTAGTGGGCAAATTGATGTGTGAAATTGATGAGTGCAGAGTAAATTGTTCTCAAATTTCCTGTCCTACCAAATGCCACTTAAGTGAGAAAAAAACGTCCCAGTTACCATGTCAACAAATGAGATTCAATCACTTCTTAATATAACTAGGGCATTCCTTCATCTTCAAGCATTTTTCCTTTGTATTATTGCCGATGACACCCAACCCTATTTCTTAACACAAAAATCTTGTAACGCACTCTCAAACATTTTTAACAACAGCAAAGTGTTATCAAGTGTCCAACTGATAAAAGCCAATAAACTGTTGCTTAATGTATCCAAAACTCTGTTCACTTCACAAAGAAAAAACGACGACAGAATAATACCAACCAAAATCTGAGGACCAAGACACCCATTCACCCGGTAGACGCTTCCCAATTTGTGGGTGTAATAGTTGACCACTACACACATATAACACCAGGAATGCAAACAAATACATCACAACTGTTATGACGTCTCGTAGACGTCTAAGGTCAGAAATACCTTTCAAACACAAATAAATGAGCCTTGTGCACAAATGATCTAAATTATATATAATAAACAGAAAAAAAAAAAAAAAAAAAAAATATAACTAGTGCATTCCTTCGTCTTCCAAGCATTTTTCCTTTGTATTATTTGCCGATGACACCAACATATTTCTATCACACAAAAATCTTAACGCACTCTCAAACATTTTTAACAAAAGCAAAGAGTTAATCAATGTGTCCAACTGGATTAATGCCAATAAACTTTTGCTTAATGTATCCAAAACTCTGTTCACTTCACAAAGAAAAAACATGACAGAATACCTACCAAAATCATGATTGACAATACACCCATTCACCCTGTAGACATTCACAATTTGTGGGTGTAATAATTGACCAATACACACATATAACACCAGGAATGCAAACAAATACATCACAACAAAACTCTCATCAAACCTATTTAAGTACTCAGTAAATTACTCTGGCCCCAAAATACAGAACTAACTTAGTAACAACATCATAAACTCAAAACCATTAATGTTTTTCAACTTAATCTAAAACAAGAACTGATTAATTAATATTAAAATTAGGCCTTTATTGATAATTGGGTTGGAACTTATTAACCATCAGTCCTAAAACTTTTTTTCAATTTCTATAGTTGATCACTTAATAACTGCAATGCCTTTTAATCCTTCTCATTTTCTTGACTGGTTCACCATGTTCATCATATTCTCTTGCCCCTGATCTTGTTAAAACAATAGACAATGTCCCTGTCCTGTTTTGTCCTGCCTTGTCCCATCCTATCCAGTAATTTTTAATCTTAAATACTGCATAATGTGAGGTGGGGTCATGCTCAGACTTATCATGGACTCTCCTGTATTTGATATCATGCCATTTCAACATCCTGTATATTTTTTTTCTTTCTTTAAAAAAATGTTAATATTTATTTTTAAAATATATGTAAATAAATTGTATCGTTATTATATGTAATTTATTGGTTGAATGATAAAGCTAATAAAACTTATTTGAATTGAATTGACACCCAGATGGATGTCCGGATGTGAAAAAGTTAAACCTTCTGTTTTCAGTCATTGTGAGGGTATTAGATATGGTCATGTGAGTGTAACAAGGTCGTAAGTGCAATAGCTGCCACGTGATACATCTGTGTGCTGCCATATGCATTAGGATAACTAAATTTGTATTTCCTTGAGTCAGTGACTCTTGAAATGGTTCTTCAGGCGGCTGTATTTCCTGAAGAACCAAGAGCCACTGACCAAAGAGTTGGTATACGTTTGATAGGAATTTCTGACAAATGGCAACTATTGCACTTGTTGCACTTGCACAACGATATTTGATGAATTTCAAAGAGACTTGGTTGGAGTGGAATTTTGGAACTACCTGAACACATGTGGTATCAAAGGTCATCTCGGATCATGTGGGGTCGGTAGAAACATGATCACATAACATGATTCTGATATGTTTATTTAAAGAGACATGAGGACATTCCCAGAAAGAAGCACCCCATTTTTTTTTCAAACTGGATTTTTTTTTGCATATTTGGAATTCTTACCAATGTATAAGATCACACCTGGAGTGAATAAGCTGAAATACATCTTAATTTTCTGTCATGCCCTGGAGTGAATAAGCTGAAATACATCTTAATTTTCTGTCATGCCCAACAGAAAATCAAAGCAGGGTTTTCTGTTGGGATGATTACAATAGCGGGCAAGTTCAAAATTTGCAGTTTTCTTTTGTACTTGTTTGTCCAATACACATCATGTACAAGATTCTTCTCCTTACTTACAAAGCTTTACATGGACTTGCACCGATATATCTTCAAGAACTCATTCATGAATACAAGCCTACACGCTCTCTCCGCTCTATGTCGCAGTGTCGTCTCATACCCCCATCAACCTCAACTCAATCTTATGGTCGTCGTGCATTTTCTTCTGCTGCAGCTGAACTATGGAACAATCTTCCTTATGGAATAAAAATTTCACAGACTGTTGACCAATTCAAATGCTCTGTCAAAACTTACTTGTTTAACCTCACCTAAGTTATTTCATCTCACATTCTTGTTACCACATGTGGTACGTATTTTGTGTTTGTAGTTAACATGTTTGTATTCATTCCTTTTACAGTGTGTTTCTGCAGCGCATTGAGACTTAATTGTGTAATGCGCTTTATAAGCATGGTTGTATTATTATTATTATTATTTTGAAACGTTCTCAGGTGGTCTACAAACGATCAAGTGCACGTAAGTGCATTTGTGTTCTCAAAAAAAATTTCCTCCTGTCACTTTAAATGGTGTTTACTTGATGTCAAGCAGATTCTCTACCTACTTATGGTGCACCTTGCATATATGCTGGTGACTTCAACAGTCATAGCATTACCTGGGCGACAAGAATACCAACCCTGACGGATCCACCCTAGAGGATTGGGCTTCCAAATCTGGCGTACAACTCTTGTACGACCCCAAGCAACCAGACAGTTTCTACTCTGGAAGGTGGAACACAACCTCAAATCCTGACCTTGCATTTGCAAATATGGATGCCATTTCTGTTCACTGTACTGTTCTCGACTGCTTTCTGAAGTCTCACCATAGACCATCACTGATCGCTCAAGACAGTCTTGCTAAGTCTGTACCAACAAAGCTAGTAAAGGTGGAACTTCTGCAAGGCAGACTGGGACGAGTTTGAGAACCTGGCGGATTCAGAAGAGCCCAACTTTCCGACACCAACCTCCTCCAACCTGGACAATTCTTACACAGCACTATGTAAACTCTTTATTAAGATAGCAAAGAAAAAAATTGGTACAATCAGAAAAAAAAAATTGGTTAAAATTTCAAAATAGTCAATCTTACTTGGCATAATATTAAAGAATTAAGACCAGGCTTTCCAATAGTGTTTGTTTCATCTTATTTGCTTTTGTCAATTCAGAGATATAGTCAATTTAGTCCGATACACCAAAATCGATTTTGTGCCACTTTTATGCATGGGCAGAGTTGTTTTGCAGAGTTATGCCATGCTGTCTTGAAGCTCACAAATGATTGCAACTTGACCAAAGTAACAAAACACAGATTAAAGTACACAAAGGAAGTCTTGTTTTCTCAACCCAAGCTTTAATAGTCAACATAATCAATTCAATGATAAATATTTTTTTTCATAAATAAACACTCCAAATCCAAAGAAATGGTTTAAAAATATTTTGTGCATTTACTGTATGTTGAAGTCAATAAAAATTTGAATTTGGAAGCAAAGTTTCAAGGTGTCGGTAGGACTTTGCATTTCATGATACATCAAGACCATAAAAAACTCTCTCCTCCAGGTTGCTGTATGGTCTTGACTCTCTTCTAGCAAACAATAAATGTTTCAAATGCACTGTCGATAATTTCCACCATTACGTAACTGTTTTTGCATCTTTATGAAGTTAATCCTTTTTTGAAGAATTTCGAATCTGTTAAAATATGAAAAACTTATGTTTAACTAATTCTTTCACCCTTTTCACTCAATCAGAAAGTGGCACAAACTTGATTTTTGTGTTCTGCAATAAACTGGCATTATCTCTCGATTGAAACAAGCAAATGAGATGAAACAAAATATTGGAAAGCCTGATCTTTTTTCTTTAATATGATGTACAAAATGACTTACTTATGTTGAGATATAATATTGAAAATCAGTTTTTGATTGTACCATTTTTTTAGACGGGCTGTAATAAGGTATTGCTAATATGCACGAGTGAGTATGCTTTCATGAGAGCTACTCTGTACGGGTAGGACATACGGTCGTCTGTAAAATCTGTAATTCTTGGTTCATCCAGGAATGTTGTCTTTGCAATATGGGCAATAAGTACCACAGCAGCTTTTAGAAAGTCTAAATGGCATGTGTAAGTATATTTTTACTGACGTTTCTCTGAAGATTCAATAGTTGTTTGTGTTTTTTTTGTCCATCTCAAAAGCATGAATTATTGAGCTTGTTTGTCAATTTTGAATTTGAGAAATCTTCCTCTTTCCTTGTTGTTTATTCCTTTTGCTAAACTGGTGGATCAGGCAACAAAACGTTTGTTGGCAAACTACCACCTGGTCCCTATGCATGCCTTTCATTGGTGCCTAACCACAACTCCATATACTGGTTTGCAAGTCAACGGATATAGTAGAAATCTGTGCAAGCCTAGCAAAGAAGTATTGGCTCACATTCTGCTTCAGTTGCTGAGTGACGGCAGTAGTTACACAGGATCTCAAAACCATAAGGATCTGTTGCATTCACGCATAAATGATCGACCTATGGATCTGTCTCAAACCACCTTTTTAAGCAGGAAAGTTAGTACATTAATTGTATATCTATAAATATAAACAGAAAATTGGCTAATACTTTTCTGAAGGGTTTCAGAATGGTATATTTCAACAGTTTGATATAATAAATACAGGCCTACTCATCACTAATTTGTGCTAAATCACCACATATATTTGAAATTTGCAGGAGATTTTAAAAGTGAAGGTTATATTACTCATTGTGTGGAGCGCCCAAGGAGGTCGTAAGCTAGCTGCCATGTGATGTTTTTCTAAATTATCTGGGATATGGCGCATCGTTCATGCATTCACTTACGCACGACTACGACCTACTGCGCCCTGCATTAAACGCGCTATATATTGCCGTCGTCAGGCATTGGAACATACGGCTTCCGGGGTAAGGGTACGCACCATACAACTGTGTTTTGGCGTTTGTGTCCCAGAATTAATACGAATTATAGGATCATTCTTTTAGATCTTTCCATTGCTCTTGAATGGTTTCTCAGGCAGATTGTGTTGCCTTAGACTATTCAAGAGTCACTTCCCAAGACTTGCATAATAGTATATTGTATGGGAATCTGACATGGAGCTATTGCACTTACGATCTTGCATTCACATGACAAATTGTGTGTCGTAGTAAGTCTCCGTAAACTGATATTCCCAGTTTTTATGTTATGAAGTTTGGTTTGAATTTTTTATTTTTTTTCTTTCATAGGTGTTAAAGCAGCACTGGGGCACCTTTTCAGAAAATATGAAATCTCAATTGCTCACAAATGAATAGTCTAAGCCACTAGAAGAGTACCCTTATTACCCAATTGGAAGCCTTAATTAAAGCAGTTTTTCTTAACAATATTCTTAGCAGTAGAACTATATAAGGCTTAAATAGCCTCCCATAAGCGTACTTACCAATACTGCTTATTCTAGAGTATTTAAGCAGCTATTAGCAGTAAGTGATGCTCAGCAATATTTTAAGCAGTAGGAAAATCAAACTAGCAGTAAGTTTACATGCATTAGCAGTAGGCCTGCTTAGCAGTAATTCCACCAAGCAGTATAGCCCTGTGCTAGCAGTATAGTATAGAGTGATGGATGCATGGTCTAAATATCATGTACAAGCAGTATTGCTTTACATGTTATTCAAAGTTATTAATATTTTTATTTTTTTCAGATGCAGTAAAAACAGTACTGTACTGGGGGTTGGAATGGAAGCCCCCTAAACATTTAAAATTTTTGGTAAAAAGATCCCCTTTTTGCCAAATTTGTCTCCCCTTTTAGTTGGGGGGGGGTGATATGGCGGACGGTCCCGCTTTTGAAAAAAATGCCAAAAATATTCATTTTTTCCATATTTTATGCATGCCACCATGGAAATTAATACAAGCACTACCTATATACAGAAACTGTTGAAATACTCATTCATACGTCATGTTATAAAAAATCACCTTTTGAATGGCTAGAGTCGGAATGAGAGTAAAGGTTATTCCAGAGAGGTCTATAATCATCACACAAACACATAGTTTTTGTACTTCTTTGATTAGAAACAATAAGAGTAAAAACTGATTGCTTTCAATGAGTAGTTAATAGAGATAGTCGGAGCCAGACATTTTAAGAATGAAGTATTCCAGCTTATTCCCTAGAAAGAAATGTTTGTACCAAATTTGTATCAAAATCTCAGACTGCTGGGCTTAGTATTTTTCACATTATTATGTGTGTTAAATCTATCAATTTATTATTCAAATTGTGTGTCAAATCTGCATCTAATTGTTTCACATTATCAAATCTGGTCAAATCTATGTCAAAATGCACTATAAGTATTTTTTTAAAACTTTTTTTGGTCATGGCTGGCAATCTATAGGCCTAGCAATTGACTTGGTAATCTTTTCATTCACCTAAATACGTGTCAAATTTTCATATTTGCATGATTTGTTTCAGATGGAGATATTTGCGCACTGCAGTGTATGAATGATTTAAACAAGGACAACTTGATTGCTACCCTATAAATTTGACCAGATTTGCTAATTTTCCACTTAATTGTACTCAGGCCCATAGGCCCTACTTATTTTATTTTACAAAAAGCTTTTTTTTTAAAAATATTGTTTATGGTTTATAATATTACATTGGTTTTTTTTACTATTATTACTATTTTTTTATATGAATTCATATAGGCCTATGTAAGTATATAATAAGTGATGTAGTACAATGAGAAATAGCCCATGTTTGGAAAAGATTTATAAACAACTTACAAGATGACGTTGGAAGTAATTATTCTGAGTGAAATTGAACGTGATCATTAGATGAAGTCATAGATATAGAAAGAGTAAACTGACAGTGTTCAAGCTTTGACTTACGTTTAGCGGACAAGGGTGTGAAAAAAATATTTAGGGGTGCACACCGTCAAAATTCTGTTACTTTAATGTTTCTATCTAGGTAAATGTCATATATTTTTCAGATTTTTGGCACTTAACACCCCATATTTTTCCGGATTTTTGAGAAAAATTCAGTTTTTTTGGCCAAATTTAGCCAAAATTGGCCATTTCGGGTGACAAAATTTTGACTTGCTAATTTCCTGTGAGTGTAAGGTGACATGAAAACTACCTATGTAGTGACTAATTCTTTTGCTCTCTCGTGACAGGGGTATACATTTGTATTTCAAATATTAATGGGCTCAATTATTTCTTTATTTGTAACAAGTTAGAAAAGTCGGCGGTCAGGGTGACAATGGATTTGGGAAAAACTGCATTTTCGCCCAATTGTGATTTGAAAAAAGCCGTACTTCCTCAATGGATGAGCTATGGGGTGATGCTTCTGTGTCTCTTTGTTCAGTATTTCAATAGCTTAATAGTGATATAAAACTTGACTAAGTTGAATGTACTGAAAACAAATACAGTAGTAATATGTTAACCCCTACCCCTAACATTTCGGAGGTCGTGAAAAAAATAACGGCCTTCGCAAAAAACATAAGTCCTTCAAAACTGTGAGGTTTCAGGCTAAACAAATTAAACTTGCTATAAAGCCAAGACCTCCCTCTAGAGCAAGTTTCTATTTGTTAGCCCTGAGAGTCCCACTTTTGAAGGACTTATTTTTTTGCGGACCGCTTTTTGCTCAAATTTGAGGACTAGCTATCGGCGAGGCAGAAATAATGCTGTAAGGGAGATGGGGGGGGGGGCACGTGCTATGGAAAAAAATTTTCCAAGTTAATAAAGAATATGCATTTTTTTATTTCAGATTCAGTTTCTAACAAAATTTCACATTTCACCCTAGAAAATGGTATATTTTAAGTAGGATGTCTTTCCTTTAAGTTTCCACCATTCTGCCACCAAACTTAGTCAAAGCTTGTAACGCTGTCTCCTGAAATAAAGTAATACACTAACTATGTCAGACTAAAGATGTAGTATCTCTTATTTTTTTTAACTCACTGGCACTTTTTTTAGCCATCACAACCACTAAAATAAACAAGTTTATCAGTATGGAGATATTGTTTTTCATTAAGCATTTTTGACTGATTATTCCTTTTGTTGAATATATCAATGTTAATCCACCTGTTATTTTCATCTCAACGTCCAATCCTATTGGCAAGTAATTATGGTCTATATTAGCATGAAAAAGCTATATTTTGGCTGTAGATAATACATACCATAAATACATACCATAGGGGCTGCCTTTTCAAAAGATATTCTCAGGGGTGTTCCCAGATCACTTTCAAGGGGGAGGGGGTGTTTTTTGTGTGAAGTAAAAATTGTCCACCTTTGGCTACATAATTCAAATTTTGGTGGGGAAGGGGTCAATATCATTATTAAACTTTTCAGTTAAGTTATAGCTACTACTGCATAATTGCAGTCGGAAGTAAATTTTCAAATCTAACAAAATATTTTATTTAATTAGTGTTTATCTGTATTCTTACCTATTAATAAGTCAAATTTTGACAACACAATATCTGTAAAATAGGATTATGTGTCCCCCCCACCCCCCCCCACACACATACACACACACCATAAGATTCTGGGAATGGCCATGTAATTGATCTCCAATTATTAACTTAATACTATATTATATAAAGCTTGTTGCAAAAAACAATAAGAGTGATACGACACTTATCAATTAAAGAAAACAACAACAACCAAGTTCATCATTACAGAATTATTTTTAAATCTTGATGATAATCATTATGTACATCAAGTGCCTAGTAATATTCTGTTATAAATGCACTCCTTGCCCCCACTAGTTACACAAGCACACGGCCATCCTGTAATTTGAAACCGCAACCTTCAAACTCTCAGTAATAACCGTTCCCGTAACCTGTGCACACTGCATGTACATATGCTGCATGTCACAACAAATTCCATTGAAAGTTAATTGCATGAGCTAAACACAGCTGGAAAATTGAAATCTGGCATCTAGATGGATGTTAATCAGTACAGTACAGGGGATCGTGGTCTTATCTTTCAACAATGGCAGTGCAAAACCATGTAAAGCTGACAGTCTCTAAATTCTGGCCCTCAGCTGCAATGTGGAACCCTGCTATTCCTCTTGACCAAGGAATACAGCATAAGTTGTGGGACCAGATGCCATCCAGGCCATCAGTCTATATTGCAATGTGACTCCTGAATGAACATTAATGTAATCATGTAAATTGTTGCTGCTCATGACTGTCATTATTGCATGTGCACACAGTGCAAGGTGTTATATAGCTACACTTGTAGTACTGGGAAATATTTCTTTGAAGCTTTTTATAACTAATCTATCATATGCAGCCGTGCCCAAGCTTGTACGTGTACATGGATAACTTTAGTGCCTGATTATGGGGGGCTTGCTACATGATGTACCGTAATGCACAAAAACAATATGGCCGCTTTTATCATTGGATCCCTGACTAAGTAAAATTTTAGGAAGGCTTGTCAAGACCTGAAACCTGCATGTGGCATCATCCTCAACACCTCATTTGTCCAAACATAAAGTTTGCTTTAACATTCCTTCTATGGTCACCACTGGAATACGCATGCGCTTCGCAACTGCTGTTTATACTGCATGTGTATACTACATGCATATGGAAGCTCACTGTTGTTACTATTTTAACGAAGTGCTGAAAACTAATCACCACCAATTATTAAACGTTGGGAGAGATGTTGGCCGTGAATCCCTGCAAAAGACGTCATGGCAATATTGGACCAAAATGGTCGGTTTTTCGTTGGCTAAATAAATTTGTTATCGGTATTTGCTGTCCGATGGAAAATACGCAGTGGAGCCCGAAAGTTGTTAACCCACCTTTCGGCGAACAACAGTCAAGAGATTGCATGGTGAGCTGCATATTTGTGTTTCGGGCTGGCGTTTTTACACATAATTACATCTTTTCAGCCGGTCAAAAAACCCCTTGGACAATAACAAAGATGTTTTAAATAGCCATAGCTTCCTCATAAAAATGTTTGAACTTGACAGAAGTAAACAATTCCCTCCTTCAATTTAATGAGAGTGTTATGACATGTATTGTAAATTTCTAATGTCATCTAGGATCAAAAAAAAAAAAAATAATGCCTTTTAATTTGATGGAATTGGAAAGCATTCCTGGAGATTGCCGATCAAATTGGAACAATATCAAAGTTGCTAAAAATGTGTGATTTCGTAATCGTATAAAATATTTCATACTTTTTCAATATGTCGCCAGGCCAACCTGGGTCCTAAGCGCTACAAACTGGGAGTGGGAGATTATCTCCCTTTGGAATTATCTCCACAACATTTTAATTATCCCAAATAAAGTAAAATTAAAAAAAAAATAAAATGTTTGAAATTGTCTCTCATCCGACCGACCCTAATTTTGAAAATCAGGGAAGTTTTTTTTTTTTCCTTTTAACTGTGCAAAAGAATACCGACCCCTAATTTTGAAAATTCCTAAATTTTATTTTAAATTTTAAACTTTTCTGACTTAAAAAGTGTTTAAAAAACATTTTATTATTATTAAAAGTATTGGTTTCAGTTTCAGTTTAAATAGTTTACAAAGATGCATTTTTTTAGTAGAATCAACTTGATTTTAGTGTTTGATTAACTTATTATACAAATAAAACATGTTCAATACAGTGTGGTATTGACACACAAAAAAACTAAGTTTTTTCCGACCGAACCGACCCGCCCACTCTAAAAAGTCCTATGGACAATCAAACAAATTTTTTTTCGCCTTATTAAGCATGTACAGGTTTCCTTCATTTCAATAACTGGCATTATTTAGCAAATCACTCTGATGAAAGAATGGTAGCTAGCGTGAGATTCAAGATCTCAGAACTTTAAAAAAGATTTTTTCCTGTTCTGACGTGAGCGTAAAATAGACAAAAAATCCATTTGAAAGGATAAATAAAAATTATTAACATTAAAGGGGGATACCTCTTTCATCTTTGTTAGAAACTTTCAATCAACCCCCAAAATAACAGAAAAGATACACTAGCACATTTGGAAAACTTTAGTGCAGCCCTCAAGATTTTTCAAAATCGACTTTTTGACATGGTTGTAAGCTTTTATTACAGCCGCTCACCCGAAATGATTTAAGACAAATCAGCTTCCTTATGGTAAACAGAACGATTTTAAAATTTAACGTCGCCGGCGACGCTTAAATCAGCAGACGACAGGGGTCGATTTAGATAATAAAATCTACATGCACAGGTTAGCTTTTTTCCCAAATAAGGGCTTAAAATACAGAAAAAAATAACATTCACAGAGGGAAATTCACATGCACAGTCAATATGACATGCACTGGTGCTTGTGTGCACCTGGGTAAATCAAAGCCTGGGCAGACACGAAAATTTCGTTTAACACAAAATCACGCACGCCGTATGCATTTTCCCACGCTATGCACATGGTCTATATAACCTTTGTGGTTTTATAATCAGTGAGACTGAGTGATACGAGTCAAAATATTCATGTAAGTATACACATTTTGATTGAATACAGTTATGGCAAACTTAAAAGTTGGCATACAAGTTACCTGGATGTCTTTATCCTCATATCATGTCCCTATCTGTTTTTTGGGTATGTTATTTATGGTAAATATATCTCTGTTCTTCATGGCCTAAACTGGCCTAATCATTTGAGAGCAATTGAGAAATTTCATATTTTGTGAAAAGTGCCAAGTGCCGCTTTAAGTTTAAAAGAATAAAACAAATAAACAAAATAACAAAAAAGGTAAAAATTGTGATTTTGTAAATCCCATTCATGGAAGTAAGTGTAAAATTAATATGGCTCGACTCAAGGGGGCAAATTTTCACTTAAATAACTCCAACCAAACCTCCTTAGCCCTTCTAAGTATATCACAGGGGAAATGACAAAATTGCAGCTATGGAAATTTTGACCAGTCTGCTTAAAATCTGGGGTTCTGGGGATAAAGTTATTTAGTTGATCAGCCTGTTGCCCTTTAAAAGTTCATGGCCTAATCATATTAGCCTCGTCCCCACCTCTGATTTTCCAGAACTGCTCATATTTTGAAGTCGAATAAACTATACATGTCAGTACTGTTTTTTTTTATTTACCCGTGAAATCTTAGTGATAAAACTATTTTTGTTTGGATGTTAGAGTAAAACGTACAAATCTTAATTCACACATGCCGGTACGTACTACAAGAGGGCTCACAAAATCACATTTTTACTCTCACATAAACAATTGAAATATTGTGCAAACCTTTAAAGATAGGGTCAAAAGGCATCCATCAAGATTAACCTTAGATAATTTGCACCATCCCCTTTAAGTTTGGAAAACCTTATCAAAAAATCATCTTACAGCATATGTATTTTTGCATGACAGTTTAAGGTCATCTTGTTTTGAAGAGTGTCATCAAATTTTTTCAAATATATATTGAATATTTGCAGAGTTTACTACTCTGGCAGGTAATTGGCTAGTAAAATGCATACATGTAACTGAATGGTATTTAATTTAAACTAAGTGTCACAAAAAGAGTTCTTTTAGTTTTTGGATACCCAGAAAGCCACTGGAAACTCACTATGAAATAGTGCATTGTCATATCAAAATAAGATGAAATTTCATTTTGGATGTACAAACAGGGACAGAAATCTTTGGCTTTCCAGTGCAGCCGTTGAATTTGAATTGCCGGGTCCCAGATTTTAAATGCAAATCCCTTGTTATAAATAGGCCGGGTGTGGAGGGGGTTGTGGCATGGGGGTTGATATGGGTACCCGTGCTCGTTTCAGTGTTCTGAAAGTGATCCCTCGCAGGACCAATTTCAATGAAATTACCCCCGAACAGGCCATGTGTAGTGAAATCATAACCTCTTCTGTTCGAGACCTGTTCTAAAAAATGACACTCAGGCTGATACATGTAATCTGTTTATGTTAATTTTCTCATCATACTATAATATCCCATCTCACCCTAACTTGAATTGTCCTCTGGCGGGATTAGAACAAGATTGTTAATTGAATAGTTCCACATGTATGCTCTAGTCTCTCTTTGGAATCCAAATATTACCTCAATTGTATAATTTAATTCAATAGGTAATATAAATTATCTGAAAAAATTGGACTTAATTATGTTGAAACCAATATGGCAGCTATAATTTGAAACTTTTTAAACTGGCACAACCCAATAAAATCAGAGGTGTAAAACTTCCAGCCATGTTCATTGTGTAAACCTGCCATCCGCCAAATTCAGAAATCTCTTGGCATTGTACATGTACTGCTTACACTGTTCAAAAATGGTCACTTGAGCACTTTGTTTAAAGTGTCAACGAGAGATTTCAAGTCATCCACATTTTTCTCCTGTGATATGTAGTGATTTCATATAGATTAGACACATAATAGATTCCCTACCTTTTATTGGTCAAGAAATACACGTAAATAAACAAATGGTGATTTGTAATACATATGCATATATTTCAATAGAAGACATAGCTAAATTTGTTATTTCTCCTATACGAATTACCAAATTTTGGCAATTTTTGTACCAACGAAACAGTTCCTCAGCTTAATCCTTACAGATGGGGAATAATTTTGATATAACGCTTTACTTGACACCAGGGCCAAATCATAATTTCACATTTTGTTCGGGGCACACCTGTTTATTTGAAACTCTCGTTGCCCCGTTAATTATGACTTCAGGAACATACAACCATTGGGACTTAAATTATAAAAACTACAATAAACAGTGTTTAAAAATATGTATGATGACATGGTTACAGGGTGTGTGACCCGAACATTGTATGAATTTCCATGTTTCCCCTCACATGGAAGCATTCATTGAAATTTTTGAGTTAATCAGTCCCGCCATTTGAATATTAAAAGCAAAAGGTGTTTAAATTGCCATAGAGAGTGTGTTATAATTTAGTTCTTGTTCATTATAATCAAGACTTTCCTGGGCCTTAAATTTCACTGGGTATTGAGAAAAATGTCAACTTTCTTTGTTACCAAATCACAATTTGCATGAGTAAGTGGGGGAGAAGTTTTTGATTTGATCGGGTTTTCCCCCCCCCCAAAAAAAAAAACCCACCTTTAATCATTGATTGTGTATGAAATGGCGTTAACTATTTTTGACTAATTGCAAGGGGGCGCTGTTGCAATGTAAATACTAATTGTCTTCTATTTGGAAAATTAACAATAAAGACAAAATTTTGTAATTGTACATGTACAAGTAGACCGTGTACAGAAAGTAATACCCCCCTATATTTTACAAGTTAAAAAAGTGATGAAATCATAAAAACTTTCCAATTATTTACTTGTCTTTCTGTTTTTTGTGGGCCGCCAGTTAGCTGGAGGACCACTTAGCAATCCGTTGTGCTTGTGTATGTGTGGATAGTGTGTGTGTATGTGTGTGTCATCAATTGTTAGAAGGTTTAAGTTTTTTTTAAATTGACCGCAATTGAAAAGTTTAAAACTCAATTTGGAACCAAACTTCTGTCATAGGTGCACATGGATCCCTATATGTTTAATGAGGTCAAAGTCATGTTGAAAGGTCAAAGGTCATGTAGGATCATTAAAAAATGGGCTTAACATGTAAAATTTGATCTAAATTGAAACTTGAAGTTTCATGGAACCCACTTGCTTGTCATAGTGCACCATGACATCCCTCATATGTTGATGAGATCACAGTCCACATGCAGGGGTCAAAGTTCCATGGGGCTGCCCACAGCTTATATTCTTTTATATAGCGAGCGCGAAAGCGAGAACCTCGAAATTCTAGTTTAATCTGAAATTGTTGTCCCCATTATGTTAAAACATATCTTCAACTCTTTGGACCCACTCGTTGTCGACAAGCGCCCTCAACGTGGATTAAGAAACATTTTTTCCAGCATTGCTGCACACGTCGTGTCAAAAGTTGTTCGCGTGTTTGTGCAATAAGGATCCCTCCACCATATGTTACCATTATTTGTGCGTCCCAAAAGCTTGCCAACCTCATTTGAGTGTTTTCCTTCTCGCTTCAGCTTCTATCAAAGCTCTCTTTCTGCCTAGTGGATTCCTTTCGACCCTTTTCCGACCACGCGGCGCCATTTAAAGGAGCTCCAAGGACCTTTAAATTCCACCTATTCAGGAAAACCGCTGTAAATTACGAAAATTCTATTGATGCTGTAAAAGCCGAATACATCTAAAGACATGTCAGCTATCATCTTGCATTGTTTGTAATTAGTTGCAACCCACATCTTCCTGCCCTCCAGTAATGAATTTAATCGGCATCGTCGGGGGGTATTTACTTCTGTACACGGTATAGTTTCTTGGCAAAGTATAAAATCTTTTGTAAATGCTTCATGCATGTCGTAGGGGGTAAAATGTCAAAGTTTTTTATATACAAATGAAATACCAGAATTGGGACCACCATTTTGGGACATTCAAATTTGCCATACATGTATGTCAAGTCAAAAACTGTATAATTTTTTTCAATTTTACATGTATGCGTTTGTCATGTCAAAACTAATCACAAAAAATGTTTCAAACATCATGGGTTCCTTAAGTGGATTTGTCTTTCTGTTAAGGTCAAAAAACTTAAAATACTTTGGATTGGCGTGCGCTGTAAAAATTATACCAGAAGTGTTTTTTGTTTGAAAAGGCTTTAAAAATGTACAGTATATAATAGTTTTATATTGCCTACAAGTTACAACATACATGTACATTGCCCCAAATAGTTATGGAGACAAAATTCACTCAAAATTCAAAGGGCAAAGGTCGTCCATCAAATTTTCAAGTAAAATTACTTACAATTCTATAAAACGGGCTCAAATGTTAGCTTCCCTCAAAACTATCCATCAAAATATTTGCACCCTCCTAACATATTTTTAAATTAAGGGTAAGGAACCATAGAGTCAATGACTTGACGCCTGTTTGTCATTTTTCCGCCACAACCAATACAGAGAATCTATAAATTTACTAAGTGACATACTTGGAGAGGTGTACGCCATCAATAATTAGTTTGTGCAGTGCATTGCAGCCAACATTTTCATCTTGAAGTTGAAATGAAAAAGGCAGCCAAAAGTGACAAATGCAAGAAGAGGGTGCTTCCGTCATGTACTCGTGTCTGGGGGAATAGTCTTATAACATAAGAGCTAACGTATTATGATCTTGGCCTTTCCTGATATTTGCGTAAATTCATAGCCTTAGAATTCCATAATCTAGCTTAACTAATTAGCCATAACTGCTTAACTTAGCATTATTTACTAACATAAGCCTTACTTTAAAATATCTGCTTATTCAGTACTGCTTATTAAGGCCATATGAAGCCTTAATAACTGCTAACAAGCAGATATGTGTACTGCTAAAAAAGCAGTATAGGTAATAAGGCGTAAATAGAAGCATTTCTGCATTAAAGCAGTATACTGCTGCATCAATAAGCAGTATACTGCTAGCATCATAAAATGCAGTATAACATGCTAGCATCAACAAGCAGTATACTAGCTGCTTATTTTACAAGCAGTATACTGCTAGTGTGTTCATACTGCTACTACCAGAAGCCTAAAATTACTTGCTTATTCAGGGCATATGAGCCTTAAGAACGCTAATAAGCAGTGACCATACTGCTAATAAGGCTTCTATGTCTTAGGCTTTGAATCTTTATTTTACTTACTCTGCTAGAAATACTGCTTAAGTATGGCTTGAAATTTAGGTAAGGGTAGAGTATATTTTTACACATAAAAAATAATGTACCCCAAACAGCTAGGGACATTAAAGGGGCATTTCGTGATCCACAAGCCTCATCCCCTGACTTTACCTAAAATGTTTGAGATTTTTTGTATCACTGACGTCGGCTAAGTAGGGGTATGTGTGCCCATCTGAGGTGCAAAATTCGATCGTCTCTGAAAGCAATTGTATGCTAACTTTAAAGTTTTGCGTAACTTTAATCAACAATATGTTTGTCTATTACCAGACTATCATAGACTTCGTACTCATTGTTATTAAAAACACAAAGTCACAGACCGGTCTCCAAACAAGGTGCATACTGTGGAATCAACTCAGAGGTGTTTTCTTGTCATACACGGCATTTTCGCGACGTCGCTGAATTGTTGTTTGCCGGCCGGCGACATTTAATTATAAAATAAAAATCGTTTCTGTTTAACCATAAGTGCGCCTGATTTGGGCTTAATAATTTCAAGTGAGGGCTAATGTATATAAAAAACTTTGCTGCAACCATGCGAAAATATCAATTTGAAAAATCGAGAGGGCGCACTATTTTTCAAATTGCCAGGTCTCTTTAAGTTTGATGGCCATAACAAATGTCGGTTATCATTCATGAGACCAAAGGTAATAAGGGACAGGATGTTGATCCACATTCCACTATGAAGTTCCTTGATGGCTTCCTAGATCCAATACCCTTCTAGTGGTTCCATCCACGGATGTGATATTGTGAAGAGTATCACTGATAACGTTAGATAGCAATTTCTTCTTTCGGGGTGGTGACAAAACCCTCTCGAGTAGTTGAACCATCAAGATTGTTTGCTGCTGCCTGGGGTTGGATGGTTGTGCTGACTGGCTGTACTGGCTCACTGTTGCGTAATATACGGCTTATTTTATTTGACGAAACGAAACGGCTCAGTGCACCCACTGAATTACACGCTTTATCCCTTCATCATACAATTATACTTATGACGGATCTAAAGCGGTAATCCAAGGGTGACATGAGGCCTGTTTTGTTTTGGTCGGCAATCAATTAATAAGCCTAATAGTTACACAGGTGCCGCCACCACAGTGGAAGCAGGGAACTGTAACCCATTAAAAACTGAGAGTTGGTATGGAAAATAAAATTAATATTTTTATCATTACCCCAGGGAAAGGTCCATGGTTAAATTTCATTTTGATATTTGAAATCAAAATTTATCTCAAAATGTGGTTGAACTAAGTAGCTCTCACAAGGGTCTCATGGACCAATTTGCTAAATTGTTGCTCTTACTTTTCAAAACTGCTGGACTGATTTAACAACTAAAAATTTGTGTGTAACTGATATGAAAACTTCTCCCCCCAACCAAAAAAAAAGGGACGTCTGACACCCCCACTGCATCAACCTTTAAATCAAAGCATTTGCTGCCAACATAATGAATGTCTTATCTTAAAGGCACTATCAATGATTGATTTTTCAGAGAAATCTAAAAAATATTTAGGAACATGGATATGTCCACTGGGGGGAGGATGCAGATGTATCAATATTCTTGAAAAACTGTTGACAGAAGTTCATTTCCCACTGCATGCAAAAGCTAGTACCGGTACATAGTGTCAGGATTATTATATTTTAGAGGCCATGTGACAGCGAAAAGCTGCTGTCATCTTGAATTCATAAGTGCTGAGAATCAAAAGGATTCATATTTGGTCCTTAAGGTGCAACGAGATATTTGAGGCACCAAATATTGTGTATAATAGTAATTTCTTATAGATTAGACCACTCAATAGACTTCTTACCATGTATGTGGTATCAGGAAAGGCTTTCTTAAAAGAGAGAAAAAGGTGATTTGTTTGCTAAAGTTCATAGGATGAATTTTGTATTTGCTCATATATACAAAATTAGAAATTTTACAATTTTTGTACGAAGAAAAATTTCTCAGCTTATCCTTTCAGATGGGGATATTTGATGGAAAGCTTTACATCAGAGCAAAAAAATCTGGTTAATTGCGATTTTTTAGGTGCACCGAATATGTGAAAATCTCTAGTTGAACCTTTAAAGGTGGACATTTGTGACAGATAGAAATTGTGGCGATTATATTTGACTGAGATAGTAGGGTTTAATGCAGCATCCCATTCTAGAAGTTTGGACAGAAGGTTTGAGATGTTTTTCTATAGTTTGAAGGGGGGGTTGTTGAATCAGAATTTGTGGGTCCAATTCTAGGAAAATTGGGACCTTTGTAAAATAAGGGGGTAAAATTAATCCAGGGGTTATATTTGAAATCAGTCATATTGTGTTTAAAATGTTACATCAATGTATTTTTCTGATTATAAGGATTAAAAAAAGGTTATAATTTGTATAGGTTCGGACTTTAGTTACACGGCTACAGCGTGATAAGGGGTTGTTTTATTTTGTGACCCCACTTGCCTGACCCGACTCCGAATTCAGCAGATTTTCGGAATTATAATTTAAAGTGCATGTTGATACTTATTTTTATAACGTAAAGGCTTCTGAATTCTGAGTCAGGTCAGGCAAAGTGGGGTCACAAAATTGTTACCAACCTGTTATACGGTTCCAATGTCATCGGGGGCAAAAAAAAAAATATCCAATGCTCAGATTTTGTTGCAATGGTCGTTCAAATTATTGCACTGGTCATACTGAAGCAGGAAAAATACATTTCATTTCTTGGGTGAAAGCCTATGATACAATTTGGACCATGTAGACCCTTGTACATTTTGACGGCCATGAGACGTAACCACCACTTAGAGACGTTTCTTTATAACATCAAAAGGGAATATTTCCTAGGCCTTAAAGTTCACTGGGGTAATGTGAAAAATATTAAATTTCTTCTCATACCATAGTAAAGTGGGGAGGCGGGGTTGTCAGGGATCGGGTGAAAAAATGTGAAATTTGTGAAAAATATTAAATTTCTTCTCATACCATAGTAAAGTGGAGAGGTCATCCACCTTTAATTAATACATTGGGCCCTTGAGGTAACTATAGTTAAAGATTAATTTTTCAAAACTATACATTTTCATGACCAAATTCGGAATTGGTATGGAATTTACATTCAAATTAGTCTAGTCCAAACAATCCTAGTCTAGGGTCAGTGGTTTCTGAGATGTCTTCGCAATGATTGCAAGTTGTCAAATTAGTTGCAAGTTGCTTCAAGTTACCAATTTGTGCATTGAACTTCAAAATACAATTTGTTTCTGGAAAATACCATATAGAGGGCATACAAATTGAACAGAAAGGTCTTAATGGAGTAGCAGAAGAATCTGAATGCATAGATCAAATTTAAAAAAAAAATGTTAACATCAGAGTAATGAAATGTTTATTTTACTGTATTTACTTCAGGAATACTGTTTGCTAATGGCAAAAGCTGGCAGGAGCAACGAAAACTTACTATGTCTGTGCTGCGACATTTTGGTGTTGGCAAAAGAAGTTTTGAAGATCAGATATCCACGGAAGCACAGTACCTTTCAGGAGAACTGCATTCACAAATTGGACGCCCTTTGGAGCTGACGCAATTGTTTAAACATGCAACGTCAAATGTCTTATGCTCAGTGATATTTGGAAAACGATTTGATTATGCAGATCCCAAGTTTATTCATTTACTCCAGCTCATGGATAAGAAAGTCAGTCGACCAGGTCAATCTTACCTTGTCATGATGTTTCCATTCCTGTTTCATTTACCCTTTGGACCAGGAAAACAGGTTTTAGAGGATTTTTGTAATCCGACTGACTGTATTCGGAAAATCATTGAGCAACACCAAGAAGCATTAGATCCTGAAAATGTTCAGGACTTCATTGATTCCTGGCTTGTGGAAATTAGTAAAAGGAATGATCCAGAGTCATATATCAATGTGGATAATCTTGTTATGACAACAGAAGATTTATTTTTAGCTGGAACAGACACAACATCAATTGTCCTGCGATGGACAGTCTTATACATGATGGCTTTTCCCAAAGTTCAGGTGATTGTTCAACAGGAGATTGACAAGATCGTGGGGAGAAAAGCACCCTCCAACTCTTGCTGATAAACCCAAACTACCATACACTGAAGCCACCATACATGAAATCCTTCGATTCTGTAGCATATCTGACAAAGGGATTTTGCGTATGACTTCCAGGGATGTTAAACTGCAGGAATACATAATTCCCAAAGGAACCATGATTATTTCAAACCAGTTGGGTCTAAATCGAGATCCGTCCATTTGGGAAGATCCAGATGAATTCAAGCCTGAAAGATTCTTGGATGAGAATGGGTGTTTCATACAGAAAGAGGAGTTGCTTACATTTGGTGAAGGTAATATATTCAACAAATTTCAGTATTACTAATTTCAGTATTACATTGTGTTGCAGGAGTGTACAGGGTGTCCCAAAAAAAGTGGTGCAAGCAGATAAACTCTGATTTCTCAAAAATTGCTAAAGCTCTGAATTTCATTTTCGTGGAGGATATTAATTATACTCTTCTGTATAAATTGTGCAAATCCCATGTCAATCCGCCCACGCAAGCCAGAGATATGACGGATCATGAAAGGCCATCTGTTTTTCACCCATTCCAATGGGATTTACACAGTTAACATCATTTGTCCGTTCTTCTGTCGGGTGAGCGATTTCCAACACATTGAATGTACTGCTGTATTCATTGCATACCATTAAATATTAACAACTGAGGAACAACAAAATGCACACAATATTAGTTTATTTTCGATTGATTAAATGGCAAATAGGCATTAGAAATAATACACACGCAATGATTAAGCCTACAGTCGCATTCTAAATTGTTATGTTCAACACAACATGCATATAATACCTATTTTGTTATCTCTATCTCTAGTCTTCATGATAAATAGCATTTTTTGCCAAATATATAAACTTGTAAACTAAGAGGCGCATGTGTTTTGAATATCATAGTCACATTTCTTTCACAAGAAAAGAAATTAAAATAGCTTAGTGACATTAAAGTCCTTTGAAAGGCATGGCTTGTTTGCCTGCCATCTTTTAACCAGATCGAAACGTATAATGATACACCAGATACCGGTATGTTTTTCTTGATGTTTCTTGTCTTTAGAATGTTTTATAAATAACACAAGAATGTGTCATTTGTTTTCATTGAACTATGCTAAGAGGATCACACCTGTCATTTATTAATTTTGCTGCTTTAACAATTGCCTCGAATCTAAAGTTTGGTGAACGTCCATTGCTTTCTTAAAATCTGTTCAATTTACATGTATGCACTACCCCGACAATGAATAATTCATCAGGTAACCCCTTTAGAATGAGTATTGTCAGGCTGTCAGTTTAAAAGTCATTATTGATAGATATTATGTAAGCTATTTGTTCAGATACAGCACTGTATTAATTTAGTAGCATATCACCTTCAGGTTCTGAGGTTATCGTTAAGTCAATGCACTCGTTTGAGCCACGAATCTATCCGATGTATTGATAATCACTAACTGTGTAAATCCCATTGGAATGGATGAAAAACAGATAGTCTTCAATAATCGTTTATATCTCTGGTGTGCGTGGGTGGATTGTCATGGGATTTGCACAATTTATACAAAAGAGTATAATTAATATCCTCCATGAAAATGAAATTCACGGCTTCAGCAGTTTTTGAGAAATCAGAGTTTATCTGCTTGGACCACTTTTTTTTGGACACCCTGTAGTAATGGCAATTATAATAGCCAATAGGGGCAAAGGGGGAAGAGTGCTCCCTTGAAAAATGAGGTGAAATCAGGAAATCTTGATGAAAACTCATGCAAAATTAGTCGTTTTTGGACCCATTTACCCTCCGATTGGGACAACTTTTCCCCTGACTGGCTTTTGCTTCCTCAGAACCACAAGGTTGCCTATACCACCAATCTGGTGTGTTTACAGATTGAATTCTAATGACCCTTATATGACCTTTGATCCATTAGGTAAATGTCTCTGCCAAGGGGATGTCACAAGTTTTAATTTGCAGTATTTTTATAATTAGGTAAAAGTTTTAAATTGAAGTTTTTATCTCTTCTTTCCAGGATACAGATCTTGTCTTGGAAAACAATTGGCAATGATGGAGCTGTTCATTTTTGTCACTCGTATGCTTCATCAGTTTGACTTCAAGAAGCCAAAGGAGACAGATCAACTTAATCTCACACCAAGACATACAACAATGGCTACCCTGGAACCATACCCATTTAAAGTGTGCATATATGAACGCATGTAAAGCTATTCTGGTGATAAGATAATTTAAAGCAATAATAGATAGTGTCTGGAGAAATATCACAAAGCAAAACTTTGCCCGATTTTGCTCTTAAATACAGGCTTATGCATTAAATTTTTCGCCAACTTCGTAAAAAAAATCAAAGGTCAAAATGATTGAGAACAAATTGGCTTTTACATGTAAAAACTGGATAGTTAGGATCTGGGTTCCTGATATTATAAAAGAAACATTGATCATCTACAGCTGTACCTCTTTGAGAGAGTTTTAATTCATTAAAGAGTCATGGTCATCGCTAATAGCCTTGTCTCCAGAACCCCAGATTTTACCGGAAGTGGTCAAAATTTTGGTATCTGAAGAAAGGTACTATTTTTCTCATTTATCCAGTGAAATCTTAGGGCTAAAGGATGTTTGGTTTGGAAGTTATGATTGAAAATGTGACATGAAGATAAGCTCAAACATGTGGGTAATTAATATTATGAAGAATTTTTTTATTCAAGTCAACCACACAACATTGAAAATGTGCTTCATTTTGGTTGACCAATATTAATTTTACACAGTACTCTATAGGGTCTACAAAATCACATTTTTAGCTTTCACAACAAAATGGATTAAAATATTGGCGCAAAACTTTACAGGTGGGGTTTTAAAACATAATGGTATCAAAATCAATAAATAAAAAAACAATAGGGCATGTGTCAAATAAAATGTGCCATTAACATAGGCGTAAATCCTGGGGGCATGGAGAAATTATCCCCCAATATTTTGATAAGGATACAATCATCCCCCATGTTGATGCCTGTTCATGTGTTTTTGACCAAAAATAACCTCATATTTTACCATAGTATTTTAAAAATGGCAAATTTCCGCGCGGTTCGTGCCCATTTTGTTCTAATTAAGGATTTTATCTTCTAAATGGCAGCACGCACATGTAATACATCTTTCCAGCAAACCCTGTTTCATTCATAAATTTTCATCAACCCCATCCCCCAATGTGAAAAAGAAATTTATGCCACTGGCCATTAAAGGATAAACTTACAGCTTGAACCTATAAGAACACTGAGATAAATAATTAATTCCACTAAAATCTGAGAATAAGAGTATTATGTTCTGGTTCTATTTGATAGATGAAAAGGATCTCTCTAATCAAGTTATAAACAAATAGTGCAACAGAGCCAGGGCCGTACGCAGGATTTATTTGGGGGGTGCGAGACTTCAAAAAGTGGACCTTTTTTCAAAAAAGTGGACCTAACCCCCTAAAATGGTCCTTTTTTTAACTTTTTGAACATTTTATCACCAAAAAGTGAGCTTTCTTGACATTTTTTTCTACATTTTGGACCTTTTTATAAAAAAAAACAGCAAAAAGTGGACCTTTGGCCCCTTTTGTGGAATTTGGGGGGTGCGACCACCACCGCCACCACCACCACCACACTGCGGCGGCGGTGCAGCATGGTGAGGATGGCAGTGGTAGTAGTATTAGTAGTGAGCGAAAGGGAAAATACAGAAATATATCATTTTTTTTACATTTATGGACTTGGCGATGTTATTCAGCATAAAAAGCATACCCACATTTTTCGCATTTTTTGGTAGGGGGATATACCCCTTTAACTCCTTCTGTATCCTTTTGTTTGGACAATTCCCGCATAAAGGTTTATAGTGTTGCGTGCAAGTGTTTGGCCGCAGGGGCAAGGGCCGAATCAATTTTCAGGAAATCAATTATGCTCACTTACATCCCTGTGCCTATACATCAGCAAAAAACTGAGTGAGAAATTACTCTGTTATAGAGTGTGAATGCCTGGCCAGTGTTTGGGAGTCCAGAAATTTGAGGCATATGTCTAGAGTTGCACATGGGTGTGTATCTGTAATGTGCTGAGCTTTCACACTCCAGCAATATATAAAGGGCAGACCCCGGGGGGCTTACTCAACTTGTTTTCAGGTAGGGATGTGCGGCCCGAATTTGGGGGCTTGGTAACGGCTTGGGAACTAAAGTTCTTAAAGTAGGGCATTATGAACTGAAATTTTGAGAAATTTGCATGTTTTGGAACTGAAATTTGGCTAAATTTGGCAAACATTTTCCCAAGGGGACCCTTAAGAACTGAATTATGCTTCAACTGGAACCCTTAAGAACTGCTGGAGAGGTGCAAAATGTGGTCTGAAGGGCCACACATACCCGTACCTCTTTCCTATGTCAGTAACCCCTCCCCCTGGGGGGGGGGGCAGACTACATGAGTATGATGAAGTAGGCCAGTGGGAAGTGGTTCAGACAATGCACATTAGGAAATCTATAAATTGGTTTTCTCCACAGGTGGAATTGAAGTGTATTTTCAGAACTTTGGAAGTTAGAGAAATAATGTTGTGAATTTGTGCTCTACCTTTGTAAATATTGGCTTATAGTCAGAAATTTCGATTGGGTATGGTTCATGAAACTTGAAATCACTATATATTTTTCTATAGGGGGAGTTATCAGGAGAAGTATAATGCTTTCTAGTGCAGGAAACTGCTTTACCTAAGTATTTCATTAGGGTACTATGAAATGGGCAGTGTGTGGAGATCCAAATGGCAAACAATCAACAATGTCATCAGCAAAAACTCCAAACCTAAGGCCCCTTCCTACTTTCTGGATTGTTCTACCAAGATTTCTGACCAAGAACTTATCTCCAACAAGTCCAACTCCTTTTTCACCAATATTGGTCCTGAAATTGCCTCAAAGATCTGGTCCTCTTCTATATTTTCTGACTTTGTTGATGATCCCCATTCCAAATCCATCTTCTTCAGTCCCATAGATGAAAAGGTTGTTATTGACATTGTTAACACTTAAGTGACCAAGGCGGGGTCCTAGGGACCCTCCAAATTTGTTTTCGCGCTGGCCGCTTTACGCGTGGGATTTTTGCGCCGAAATTTTTTGTAATTGTCTGACTTTTAAATGCACTTCTTTTCATACCAAAATAATTAAAATCGTCCAAGCTGTTAATGAGTTAATTAGGTAG